>QVTF01003099.1:0-45000 GCA_003573665.1 Oxygymnocypris stewartii | reverse complement strand
TTTGGACTGTAAGGCTCTGAGAAAAAAACTCAGAAATTTATCAAACCAAAAACACAGACAACCAGATAATCCGGACCTCCGCCTTCATTACTGTGAGGCACTAAAACAATATAAAGCCACTCTCCGGCGGAAAAAAGCACAGTTTTTGCAAAACCAGTTTGAAGAAATTGAAAAATCTATAAATTCACAAAAATTTTGGGATAAATGGAAATTATTATACAAACCAAATCAAGAAATTCTGGCCATCCAAGATGGGGAGACGTGGAAAACTCATTTCCAAGAATTATATAGCCCAACCGAAATTTTAAATTCTAATCAAAATGAGATAATTAATAAACTAGACAATTTAGAAAGATCGATTAAAGCGAATCAAAACCCCTTAGATTTCCCCATAACACTGAACGAATTGGAAGATAAACTACGGGTCCTTGAGCCCAAGAAAGCCTGCGGTGTCGACAGCATCCTGAACGAGATGCTGAAACACACAGACCAACGCTTCAAACTGGCCATGCTAAAACTGTTCAATGATGTTCTGTGTGTCGGGTTCTTCCCTGAGATCTGGAACAAGGGCCTCATCAGCCCCATTCACAAGAGCGGAGACAAACTAGACCCCAACAACTACCGAGGCATCTGTGTGAACAGTAACCTGGGGAAGGTGCTCTGCAGCATCTTAAACACCAGACTGCTGCACTTCCTTATGAAGCACAACGCCTTGAGTAAATGCCTAATTGGCTTTCTTCCAAAATGTCGCACATCCGACCACATTTTTACATTACAAACACTAATTGACAAATATGTACATCAAAACAAAGGAAAAATCTTTGCTTGTTTCATTGATTTCAAGAAAGCATTCGATTCAATCTGGCATGAAGGATTATACCTAAAACTTTTAGACAGTGGAGTAGGGGGAAAATTCTATGATTTGATCAAATCGATGTACACAGCCAGCCAATGTGCGGTTAAAATTGGAAACCAAAGAACCGAATTCTTCCCCCAGGGGCGTGGAGTGAGACAGGGCTGCAGTTTAAGCCCCACCCTCTTCAACATTTACATCAACCAATTGGCCAACATACTAGAAAACGCCCCCATTCAAGGTCTCACTCTACACGACACAGAGATAAAGTGTCTTCTCTACGCAGATGACCTGGTCCTCCTGTCGCCCACTGAAGAGGGGCTTCAGGACAGCCTGAATCTGCTGGAGGATTTCTGTCAGTCCTGGGCCCTGATGGTCAACCTCCAAAAAACTAGAGTCATGATGTTCCAGAAACGCTCCAGATCTCAGGGACCAACACACACATTCACACTAGCACACAGAACCATCGAGACCACAAACACATACACCTACCTCGGCCTGAAGATAACTCCGACCGGTAGCTTTACTTTGGCTGTGAATGAACTCAAAGAGAAAGCTCAAAGGGCTTTCTATGCCATAAAAAGATCCATTAAAATTGACATCCCAATCCAAATCTGGCTCAAACTTTTCAAAGCAGTAATTGAACCAATTGCGGTTCAATTGTGGGGTCCTTCTATAAAATTAGACTTCTTAAATTGGGAAAAACACCCAAACGAAACTCTACATTTAGATTTCTGTAAAAGAATACTCAGAGTCCAAAGAAAAACTCCAAACAACGGATGCAGGGCAGAATTAGGCCAATACCCTCTCCTTCTAAACATCCAAACAAGAGCCATCAAATTCTGGAAACACCTCAAAACAAGTGACCCCAACACATACCATTACAAAGCCCTCAAACACCAAGAGCTGAGCGTAAGTAAGAGTCCCCTGTGCCAGCTGGTGCTGACAGACCTGGCTCTCTCGTGAGGACAGACTCTGCTCGCACTGCATGCTGGGAGTGACGGAGACGGAGCTGCACTTCCTCACAGAGTGCCCAAAATATACTGATATCAGAGACCAATACTACCCCAAAATGTATAATATATTTCCCCAATTTAACATTTGTAGCCCAACCCAAAAACTCAGCTTCATTCTTGGTGAAGAAGCCAAATGTGCACTTATAGCTGCAAAATTCATATCATCATGTCATCTCCTGAGGGACAGCCAGAGAGAAACACACACACACACACACACACACTCAT
Organism: Oxygymnocypris stewartii; assembly: GCA_003573665.1. NCBI lineage: Eukaryota > Metazoa > Chordata > Actinopteri > Cypriniformes > Cyprinidae > Oxygymnocypris > Oxygymnocypris stewartii. The sequence goes on along the minus strand of QVTF01003099.1, from coordinate 42,906 downwards.
AGCCCAAACACACACACACATTAGACCTACACACATCTAGATAATGTATATAATGTATATAATGTTCACATGCCTTAGTTCAGTTGTTACATGTTTTCTGTATTATTATCTTTTATTTATTATTATAATTCTTTATTTATTTTGTTAATATTATTTTACTAATTATATTATTTTTTGCTATATCTAGCCATGTGTTTATATAATATTGTATTTTTATTTAGTTTCATTGTTACTATTATTTTCTCTAGGCTTTACTAAATGTTCAGATAAATCATTTTCTATGTTGTCTTAATGCTTTGGCAATACAAAATGTATGTTTTTGTCATGGCAATAAAGCTTTCTGAATTGAATTGATTTGAATTGAGAGAGAGAGAGAGAGAGAGAGAGAGGAGAGAGAGAGAGAGAGAGAGAGAGAGAGAGAGAGAGAGAGAGAGAGGAGAGAGAGAGAGAGAGGGGGAAAGAGAAGATAGAGAGAGAGAGGAGAGAGAGAGAGAGAGAGAGAGAGCGAGAGAGAGAGAGAGGAGAGAGAGGGGGAGAGACACAGAGAGAGAGAGAGAGAGAGAGAGAGAGAGAGAGAGAGAGGTGAAATGTGAATGTGCTGCTCACAATTAATAACGATATTTTGGATAAACGTGTCTGTCAGATGCATGAAAGCAGATGTTAAGGCATCATGGAAAACCTGTGTAATGTAATGCTGTGCTCATGTCCAAATGATTTAATGATTAAATTATTTTATTTTGAGCCGTTCATAAACTGTAAAACTGAATAACCTCTGGTTGTAATAAAATAAAATATCAATCATTTTACATTTGAATAAATATATCAGGTGTTGAGGCCACTTGCCATAATGGTTTATTTTTTACAGATGATGAGGTGTTGATTAAATATATAGTTTCAAGTTTGAGACATGGTCAGTCTAGTCAGAACTTGTTGAACACTTATAAATTATGGTAACTGTACCACTATCATAAATACAGCATTCAAAATATATGTTCAATAGCTTAATACCTCTGTATTCAAGATAATCAGACTAACTAGTAATGATTTTACTGAAGTTATGACTATGTAAACACGGTGAGTACACATTATCAATGGTTTTATGAATGTGTGTAAGATGTCTGGGGGTGAAGTCGGTGATTGTGTGTGTTCAGGTACCTGTGCTGGTCTGGTCAGTGCTGGTGTTTGTATACGAGTGAATGGTGCTGGTCGAGATCTGGACAGGTCTTGTTTTCTGTGGAGCTGAGAAACAAGATCACATCATTCAGATCAAAAATACATTACAAAACCATCAACTGCAGCGTGAAGCATGAACACAGTGGATAAAACCGACTGTTGTTCAGTATCAATCACCTTTAATCACATTGAGCGGGATGTTTGTATATTCTCCCCATCCAGCTCCACATGAGTACAGTCCAGCATCTGACATCGTCAGGTTTCTGATCGTCACCGTAAACAAACTCTTCTGATGATTGTCTGACAGAGAGAATCTGCCATCAGACACTGATGACCCTCCTCCGTCAGATTTTAGTAGAAGATTATTATCTCTGTAAGGTCCTTTATAGAAGTATTTGATGTCTTTTTCATATCCTTTAGCATAAGGACACGTAATAGTCACATGTTCTCCCTCCGTTCCTCTCACTATAATCTCCACACACACTGAACTGCTCACTGCACACACACACACACACACACACACACACACACACACACACACACACACACACACACACACACACACACACACACACACACACACCATACGCAAACACACACACACACACACACACACACACACACACACACACACACACACACACACACACACACACACACACACACACACACACACACACACACATATATTAAGCTATATTTTAATAAACACTTTATGCATCATTAAAATGTTTTAAAGAAAATAAATGAATGAAAGGTTTTTGAGTTTTTACCCATCAGTAGAAATCCAGAAATCATCAATGTGAACTTCATTTCTTCATCGGTTGAGTTCAGAAGATCAGCGTGAAAATCTCAACAGTTCCTCAAATGTCTTTCTTAAACTCAAATCTCCAGTAATACTGTGAACACTGCTCTCTTCTCTCGGTGTAGAGTAATATCTCTGTTTCTCATCTCATGTGATAAGAATCAAACACTAGCGCTGACTGACAGTGTGTTAGTGTTTCCATGTGATGTTGAGGGCGTTATGTGTGAAAAATGACCAGGAAATTAGCCGTGAACTCACAAACCGCTGCTTGTTTCCTGACTGTTTCTGTTCTGCCTCGTTTAACGCTACAGTGCTTTTCTGTTGCTCTGTTCCGGCTACAAACCCCTATAGCCAAAAATAAATACTATATATATATACATACTTTTTTTTTTTTACATTTTCTACTAATTAATTGTGGTCAGAGTTCAGATGCAACAGTCTCTAAGTGCTGTTTGAAATGTTCTTCTACAAAGTGTTTTTATCAGGCTCCTTTGTTTATGTTCAGTCAATGACAAGAACCTATGCATCGTCATTCAACTGAACCTACACACAGGAGACTGACAACATGCTCATTTTAGAAGAAACGTTTCTCTTTTTCATCTGAACTCTTCATATATAACATATATTTCAAAATATACAAAATGGCCAGCAATATATATAAAAAAAAATCATATACATTATATGTATTATTACAAAATCAAAATGTTTCAGAATATTTACTAAATATAATTACATAAATATGGTTTCTACCAATATATGTTTATCTATCTTTTTGAATATTTTTGTAAATATATATATATATATATATATATTTAGTAAATATTCTTAAAGACCCGTCCTCCTTTGCTACTCGTGTTATGCCGCTCTCACACTACACTCTTGTTCTCACGCTGTTATAAATACATCACAGAGCAAAGAGGAAACTGAACACGCTGACAGAAGAGACAGGTCACCTCTGGAATCAAACAAATCTTTCAAATGTAGTTATTTTTAAATAAAAGTAAACAATAAATACAGTTTTGTGGCTCTTTAATGTGTCGTGACAGATCACTGTATTGCTTCAGTTCAAGCAGCACGTGAAATAAACTTTAATAAACTTCAGAAGGTTTTTCATGTTAACTGTGGAAATGTTTCTAGTAAAAGTCCACTGAAGTGAATCTACTCTGCTGTCTGATTTGTGCAGATTCTGCATTATTATCGGTCAAACCGCCTGTCAATCAATCTCTCTGTGAAGGGTCAATTGACAGCAAAAAAGCTGCTGTTTACAGAAACTGAAAATAATCCAGAATATTGTTTGAAAATTAAAGTCACACTTTCTCCATCATCTCAGCCCTGGGAGAAGAGCTGCATTATGGGAAGTGTAGTCAGTGTCAGGGCCGTGCACAGACATTTTGAGGGGCAGTGGCCCAAACCTAAATAGGGGCACTAAGGGGGGGGGTGCTTGTCAATACAAATGATCCTGTTTTTACAAATATACACTAAACGTTTTTGATGGGTTTTAATGTATTTTAAATGAGCCTCTTATGCTCACAAAGCCTTCATTTATTTGATCCAAAGTACAGTAAAACATGTTTTTTTATATATATTTTTACTATTTCAAATAATCAATTTCTATTTCCATATATTTTAAAATGTAATTTATTCCGGTGATCAAAGCTAAATTTTCAGCATCATTACTCTTCAATGTCATATTCTCCTTCAGAAATCATTCTAATATTCTGATTTCCAGCTCAAGAAACTTTTATTATTATTATTATTATTATCAATATTTAAAAGAGTTGAGTAGATTTTTTTTCAGGAATCTTAGATTCGCTAGAAATTCAGCTTTGAAATCACAGGAATAAATTACATTTTAAAATATATTCAAATAGAATATTAAACAGATTTAAATAGTAAAATGTTTTTGTGGTACTTTGGATAAATAACTGCAGGCTTGGCGAGCAGAAGAGACTTCTTAATAGAAAAACATAAACACCTTACTGTTGGAAAACATTTGACTGGTAATTAAAAGAGAAGACAACACGGTAATAATGTCAGACTTTATTGTAGATGTTTTAATAGAGTGGACTCTCCCTCACTCTCTGAGCCTGCTTCTTCTTCATCTTCAATGGAAATATAAGTATTAGACATATCATTTAATATTATACAGCACACATTTATATAATAGCCTATACTAATAAACAGTTCATTTAGAACATTTATATTACACTTATATTTGAACTATTATGGGCCTAATCATATAAAGTTTAAATACAATATTATAAATGTGTTAGATTAGTAACTAAGTGATTATAATGGGAAATATACTTAATTACAAGAATTAAAGTGTGACAAACTGCTAAATATTCTATATGATGATTAACCTGCTGGTTTACTGCATCTTTGAATTCATGTTTGAGATGTTGAACTGCAGCCTCCCTTTGCTCTCTCTCTCTGTCTCTTTCTCCTTTTTCCTGAACGTGAAGGCATTGTTTGTTTGTTTGTTTGTTTTGTTTTTCTACAAAGTGTGCCAACAACAGCAAATCTGGTGTTATTTATATTAGATATGATCGGGTACAATCATTTCTTAGAACGTGGATATTCTGTACAAGTTGTTACGACTTTTAAAGCCAATAATTACTCACAGAAATACAAAAACAAACGACCAAACTACTATTTCAGCAGATCAACCACTGACTGTAATGTGGATTGCAATGCTTCTACCTGTTAATACAACTACCTCCGGGATAGTGCTGAGCGATATATTTCATGTGATATTCATGCGCATCTCGTCAGTGAAGCCGGTTTCATGATTAGTGGTAAATATCCATCACATGTTTTCAAATGGAGCCGTTTAATACACAGAGGCGTAGTTCACTGAAAAGATAGTCAATATCACGTTCATAATCGAAGGAGATTCATCTGTGATAATGAAAGTGACATACAACAATACAATTAAATAAATATCAAAACACACTTGCGATCCAGAATAACATGGTTTCATTTGTCCATTAAGCTGCAGATTGAAGCAACTCATGAACATCTACTTCACAAATTAATACATTTACTGATCCATATTTCAGCATGTCAGACATAAACGTGCAATGATCAAATATAAAAACAATGCTAAACATAATAATGATTAAAAAATATTGTGAGTAAAGCGAACAAAATAAGCTCGATTATGACAGATTTTCAGTAAAATCATGAAAATGTAACTTGGTTCTCAACATGCTCGTAAATGCAATATATTAGTGGTGCTTGCCAACATGTACATGTTTAGTATCATATTAAATATGATGTTATATGATATTAGTTAAACTGAATTGGTTTGTGTTGTGGTGTTGATAAAGACGGGTCACTGTCGGGTCTCTAGAGTCACATATGACACAAGTTTAGGAAACACAGCTGTAAACTACAGATGTTTCTGTGTCCTCTGGATTACAGTGACGTCCAGCGTCTCTCATCTACAGTCACAGAAAATAACAATTAGTTCATTAACAGAGAAAGAAACTCAACCAAAGTGAATCTGTTTAGTGTTAAAACATTCACACACCAGCTCTGTCAAAATACTGAACATCACTACAGTCACAGTCTTGAGTGAAACTGTGCTTTAAATGACAGAAAGCATCAGTTTGTGAAGACTCACCTGTTCATGTAACACTGGATTAAACTCTACGATGGAGGACGACAGCAGACCTGCACAACACATCAGTGGAAGACTTTCTGAGATTAATGCTATACAACTATATAATTTAATCTAAGACATGTTACCCCAAACCGAACCAAAGACAATCTTTAGGTTTTGTTTTACGCTCTACATGCTGACACATCAGAGAAAATGACTTATTTTGTGTAAAAGGTTACCTTTATTCTTATTTTTCTTCAATACAGCCGCTATAATCAGTGGAAGTCCTATCAGGAGTAAAACCAAGACCTCTGCAGTGACGATAATCACAAATGAACCTGAAAAACACAAGAAACACTGTCTGAAATACTGTAAATACAGAAACAACCACCAGAATCAGAACAGAAACTAGTTTACAGAATGAATAAGTGAAATTATTGGATGAAATTAGACAGATTTAAGGCTTAATGAAAGTCTTGTTGCCATGGCAACGGTGCATCGGAGCTTTCACTTCCTGTTCTGGTGAACAGTGTTACATTAATTCACTTCATGTGAGATACATATAGTGCAGAGGCGTGTGTCAGCTGAAGACGTCTGGGGTAAACAACAGAGAGTGTATATTAAAGAAATATGAAAGAGCAGAAGCTGATCTGACCTGGCGAGGAGATGTGATGATCTCTGATCGTGATGGTGCTGGATTGAGTCTTCGGGTCTGATGAGCTCAAACGAGGCGATGTGTTTGAAAACGAGCTCGTAGTTTGATCTGAAACTTAATATACACTGAGCTGTTCTACTGACACAGTAAATATAGACTGAGCTGTTATACTGACACAGTAAATATAGACTGAGCTGTTATACTGACATGGTGAATATAGTAACTGTAAATGTTATATTAAATATCCAGGACCTGGATGAATCGTGGATGTCGAGATCTGGACAGGTCTTGTTTTCTGTGGATCTGAGAAACAAGATCACACCGTTCAAATAAAACAACTGTATTTATAAAACAATCATTATCTTTAGCATGAATCATTGTGAATATAGTGGATGAAACAGACTGTTGTTCAGTATCAATCACCTTTAATCACATCGAGCGGGATGTTTGTATATTCTCCCCATCCAGCTCCACATGAGTACAGTCCAGCATCTGACATCCTCAGGTTTCTGATCGTCACCGTAAACAAACTCTTCTGATGATTGTCCCGCAGAGAGAATCTGCCCTCAGACACTGATGACCCTCCTCCGTCAGATTTTATCAGAAGATTATTATCCATGTAACGTCCTTTATAGAAGTATTTGTAAGAGTTTTCATATCCTTTAGCATACGGACACGTAACAGTCACATGTTCTCCTTCTGTTCCTCTCACTTTAATCTCCACACACACTGAACTGCTCACTGCACACACACACACACACACAGACACACACACACACACACACACACACTGCTTTACAAGCATACACTGATAAAATAGCAATACTTTAGACTATACACTCTTCTTATAGCAGTAAAAACAGAAAGTAATGAATTACAGATCGTCCAGAACTCACCAATCAGTAGAAACACAGAGACCGTTGGTGAGAAGCTCATTGTTTCGGTCTCTTCAGTCTGACAGATACACGAGTGACGGACAGCAGCTCCACAAATGACCTTCTATTAATAAACAATCAAATGCTGTCAGTCTGTTTGCTGCTCATCTCCTGTAGTGAGAATCAAACTCTACACTCGACAAACCGTCTGTATGACGTTGAGGGGCGTTATGAGTGAAATCAGGAAATCAGCTGTGAACTACAGCACTTACACCAAGCAGATGCTTATTTCAACACAATCCTTTCTGTGCAAAGAAACATATTTAGAAAGTAAGACTCTTTAATAATAAAGAGACAGTACGTTTTCTTCAATGTGACTGAAGGGTTTTAGCATCAGATCCTCTCCTCACTGAACTCTGATGGACAACATTTGGAAATATAATAGTGACCAAACTAAAGCACATATTACACTTCCATTCATCTTTATTGTATCACTGAGCATGAAGACAGAACAAGATGCTGGCGAAGTGACACCGAGTCTGAGGTGAAGCTGCTTCATCAAGCGGTTGAAGTTTATCTGGTTAGTGAGCTCTATTTGAGCTCCTGCTGGTAGATATCGTCACTACATCTGACTGCAAAGAGCATCTTTCTTACAGCCTTTCAAACCACGATGACTGACATTTCCTCCATTTGCAACATTTCAATTGTAAATATGTATTTATACTGAATTACAGTAGCTGTTATATACACTTTCGGAGGATATTTAAGATTTAAAGTGATCTTGTTTTTGTCCTAACTGCTATCTATGACTGCCATTCGTGGTTTTTAAAGCATATGCAACATTAATATGCCACAAAATTCCAAATCAAAAAGTGATTTAGATGGTCTTTTGATGAGTCGTCATTGTTCAGTCAGTCGTTTGATTGATATTTTGATAGATCGACTCGACTTTGGCAGCAAATGAGTGCAGTTACAGCATCTACCAGCAGGAGTGAACAAATCAAACTAACCAGACGAACCTTGAGCTCAACAACAACAAGACATGCTACAGACGGCATACATTAACATATATTCAACAACAACAACAACAACAAGAAATGCTACAGACGGCATACATTAACAGACATTCAACAACAACAACAACAACAACAACAAGACATGCTACAGACGGCATACATTAACAGACATTCAACAACAACAACAAGACATGCTACAGACGGCATACATTAACATATATTCAACAACAACAACAACAACAACAACAACAACAACAACAAGAAATGCTACAGACGGCATACATTAACAGACATTCAACAACAACAACAACAAGACATGCTACAGATGGCATACATTAACAGACATTCAACAACAACAACAACAACAACAACAAGAAATGCTACAGACGGCATACATTAACAGACATTCAACAACAACAACAACAAGACATGCTACAGACGGCATACATTAACAGACATTCAACAACAACAAGACATGCTACAGACGGCATACATTAACAGACATTCAACAACAACAACAACAAGACATGCTACAGATGGCATACATTAACAGACATTCAACAACAACAACAACAAGACATGCTACAGATGGCATACATTAACAGACATTCAACAACAACAACAACAAGACATGCTACAGACGGCATACATTAACAGACATTCAACAACAACAACAACAACAACAACAAGAAGAAATGCTACAGACGGCATACATTAACAGACATTCAACAACAACAACAACAACAAGACATGCTACAGATGGCATACATTAACAGACATTCAACAACAACAACAACAACAACAACAACAAGAAATGCTACAGACGGCATACATTAACAGACATTCAACAACAACAACAACAAGACATGCTACAGACGGCATACATTAACAGACATTCAACAACAACAACAACAAGACATGCTACAGACGGCATACATTAACAGACATTCAACAACAACAAGACATGCTACAGACGGCATACATTAACAGACATTCAACAACAACAAATAGTAAATGCACAAATGCACGGACAGTCCAGAATAACATTAACGAGTTCGTTTGCCCATATAATCATTAGGTAATCGAGTAAACTTGTTTGGCTTGCTGTCCACTGATGAGGGGCTCGATGAAGCAGCTTCGGCTCGAGCTTTGATATACCCCCCCAGGGACTTGATAAAAGGTGATTACGAAGGGCAAGGTACCTAAGAAGAAGGTGGAGATTGGGGAGGTGGAGGGATGCTGAAACAGCTGGGACTAGAGAGAGGTAAGCAGCTGCTTATATACTTTGGCTATTGATTGAATGATTAGATGGGCTCGCTCCTCCCTAACTTACGTTTAAGAACTTCATTTATTTTAAACCATCATTGTTAATTATGGATTAAAGGGGTCATGACCTGAGAAATAAATTCCCTTGATCTTCGTCATTGTACTCTATAAACATTCCGTAATTTCAGAACTCAAACAGCTTATATTGAAGCCAATCTGCAAAAATGACAGGTTGTAGAATGTGCCTCTCTTTTGGCGCTTTTCCATTCCATGGTACGGCACGGTGCGATACGGCTCACTTTTAGGGGGTTTTCCACTGAGTACACTACCTGGTACTTTTTTTCAGTACCACCTCGGCTGAGGTTCCAAGTGAGCCGTAACGTAACCAAAATATATCAAGGAAACAGTACCATTCCCTGCTCGACGGAGAGAATCGTCACTACCTGAGTCATTGAGCTGTGCCGAGCCGAATAGTTTCACGCAGTGTAAAAGCGGCATATGATGTAATACTTTGGCTAAACACCGCAACCGCAGAAGATGTGTATGTCCACAGCGTCTGCTTCAACATTGCAGCCTGTTTAGCCTCGTCCACTGATTCAAATGCATAGTGTAAGTAATGAGAGAGGTGAACGAAGGTATATGCAGAAACTAAATGATAAAGATGCTCCGAAGACAACCAGATGTTATATATCGGCAAGTTGTGGAAAAACATTTTCTGTGTATTGCCTTCCTTCTGATCCCAATGTTAGGAAAGAGTGGATGAACTTTTAATGAAGACAAGAAGAATGCGCAAGTAAGAACTTGGTCCTTTGTTCTTCATTTTACTACAGATACGTTTACAAACTAAGCACATCTTGACACAGGATTTCAGACTGGAACTAAAAGAGAATGCTGTGCCGACTATTGGATTTGAAACTAATGTCACGTCACACAAGTGTGAGTAACTTACTTTATTATGTGGTCACTGTTGCTTTGTTATTATTACATATCATTTGATATGTACTGACCATGTATGCGTCCATGCATTTGTTAATGACGAAGATTGTCAAATATACACAACTGTTAGCTAATTATAGCAGTGGGCGTTTACTTCCAAATATACATTCTGCCACTCATATTCAAACAGTGTTTTAACGAGGGGGTTCAAAACAAGAAAAGAAAATTGTCTATTACCTTTAAACGATTTTTTGATTCTTAACATTGTAAGTGGACCTCAGAGAATAGTACAAAATAATAACAAAAGGCAGTTCATAACCCCTTTAAATATTTAAATTTACTGAAACGCCATTTATGTATGTTGTAATAAATCTAGAAGCTATTATTTCAGCTTTGGGAATCATTTATAAAAAATGCAATATTGCTTTGATTAAAGTGATATTAATCTTTAACTTATGATTTATACTTTATTACTCGTCCAGCGACCATTAATATCAGTATATATTTAACAATTTTGTTTATCTTGCTTCGTGGCCAATGATAAAATAAACAAAATTATTACCTTATCCAATTTGAGCCAGGTAACGTGATCTATGGCAAAATAGTTTAAACCTGAAAATCACACAGCCTAAGGCATCATTCTTTATAAATGAAACAAGGTTTATTTGCTAACTGTTATTCTACAATAAATGGACTAAACTTAATAAAAACACATACACAAATACACACATTCGGAGTTTTGCGGTTAACATTCGAAGAAAGTTAAAGGCTATCATTCGTGCTATCTCTATCTGCTATCACAGCAGAGACTTTGCTATCTTTTCTGCGTACAGATCAATTCATCGGTTCAGTAAGAATAGAGATGTGTTCGGTCTACTTGCTTTCAGTTCAGTTCATGCAGATCTTTCCGTTTCCGCGTGTTTCCTGGAAATCTCCGACGGCTGACGTCGTAGCGTGATGTCACTGGGGAAACCCTCTTGTGATTGGCGGTTGCCTGGTTCCTTTGTGAGAGAGGTGACCCGTGGAGTTCTTCTCGGAGTTCCGCGTAGTTTCAGGCTTTCAAGGTTTCTTTAGCGACAAACTGTTTGGTTCATCTGGCGGTCAGCCTAATGGTAAAGATGGGGACCGCTTCCCGGGCGATCACTGAAGGCGCCGAGGTTTTAGCAAGTTAGCGAGCAGCGAGTGAGTGAGAGGAAGTCTGAAGCTAAAAGCTTTTGTTGTCCATTTTAAGCAGCTCAATAGACCATATGCACGGAGCGCTTTTTAGAACTTCTGGATATACGCCAGCTCGTAATTTAAACTTCCGGTGAAGATCATTTTATATATGTGCTGTATAGGTAGAGACTCTCACAGAAACCTCTCCTGCCTAATTTTAATCAGAATCGGAGAAAAAACTCATTGCAGCGCCGTAAATAATGACCGCGGCATTAACACACAGTTTCATGTTATTAAAGAACATATTATTGTATACGCAGTCTTGTTATCTCAGGGAAATACCCATACATACACGTAACTACATTTAAATGCTGGCAAAAAAACACAATTTTAACAGTTTAGGCAGTTATGATAATCTCTTAAACGACATGTAATGTTATTCTCGATAATCAATATCTTACCTTCAGACTTCAGACAATGAACACTTTTAACATCTTAGAAAAAAATGTAAAGCCTTTATTATTTCTCAAATCTGTGCAGTAAAATTCACTTTATTTAAAGGTTCACTTTTCAATTATGAAGAAATGTGCCAAAAACGTGTCTAAAAAAAAAAAAAAAAGACTTACGAATTAAATTAAGAAATTTTAATTACCGTTATAACCAGGAGATGGCAGTATAGGATCCTTTATTGGCTGAAGCTGTCATATATAAACTGCCTAGTTTTTTCTCGTCTTCTGATTTATTACAACAGATAAATATTATAAAAAATGTAATACTTTATCGCACTGAATTATAAAGTATAGCAAGTGCAGGAAGTCACACAAAGTCACTTGTCATTTAAATAAATTAGGCCAGACAACAGCCTATGCTGAATTATTTAAATACAAAATAAATAATTTGGTATAATAATAATAATGCATTCAATATTTTGAAATGTTTAGATTGAATTTAGTAACTACATCGTTTAAGTTTGATCCAGCACAGAGCTGTAGTTGTGTTAGTCTGAATTGAGTATGAATCACTTCAAAAGCACAGCTCTATTTTGACATCGGCTCAGATGAATTCATTCCGTTGCCTCTGTCAATCATAGCAATGACTCGCCGCATAATTTAACGGATTCACTCGTGTAAATGTAACATTCGCTTTTGTCATTCCTGAAATGGAATACGTGGACGTTTGGTCATCTTAGACAAACAAAACTTCTCCTGATTGTGAATGGATTATATAGAGAAACCAAGCACAGGACGCTCCTCTTACAGCACAGTACAGTTGACCGGAAATGACTGAGCCGGCTTATCTACAACCAGGAAGTAACCGTGCACAAGGTCAATTTGGGTCCACCCACGGGCGGCTATCCCAATTCGATTGTTCTTGTGGGTCGGAGCCTCACCCATGTCTTTTGGGACATACCAAATCTATTCTGTGATCTTCCATGTGAGAATTCTAAGAGTTTAATACTTATGTAAATTGTTATCACATGTTTACCCATTTAGTAAAGTAATTGTTTACTTCTTGTTTTAATTAAAATGTATTATATTCCTATATTGTTGCTATTTCTAACAATTAATAGTATTATGTTATAAGGTATTTTATTATATTTTGTTTTAGTGTATTTCAGTCTAGGTCTAAAATACTAAGTGACTAATTAATACATGTACCTTAAATAAAACAAATCCGTAAGTATAGCATAGGTGCAAACCAAAAGACAAAAAAATAAAAACAAAGAGACCCACAAATCCAAGTCACTAAATCATTATTAATAATAAAAATCAACATGAAACATTACAGCAGATGAGTATGAAATTAAAATGCTCATTGACTTGTTAACTTTTGACAGAGGGAGTACTACTAATTAATTGAAAGATACATTTTCACATTGTCCAAAAAATGATGAATGTCTTTTGGTGAATGTCTCTTGTACTTATCGTTGATGAAGATGATATAGGTGATGGTGATAATGGTAATGACGATGATGCTTGAGAACGATAGAAAGTTCAAGGAGTGACCACTGTTTGACCAAACATTCACCAGTTCCCATGTGCTCCCAAAATGTTTCAGACATAGAGGGAGTATCCCAAACGAGTTCAAATCCAGTGGTGAAGTAGAAGTCCTAGCACAGGAATGCGTTCCATGTGCACTCTGAATACACTGGTAGTATTAAACTACCAATATTAAAGAGTCCCTCTAAAACACAATATACAAACTGAGCATTAACATGCTAACCAGTACATTCAACGATGGGCAAACCTGACAAACAAATTACAATTTCATACCCCTGGTCAATTAATGAAAGGATACAACACACCAAATATAGAAAACACTTACATTGATTGAGCTTGAAAAAAAAAAATGCATCAATCCGGACTCTTCAGCATGAAGGGAAGCATGGGAAGAAGGCCATGCTTCTTCCTAATCGAATGATACTATCCCTCTACTACTACACCTGTTTATATTAGAGGAGAGGACGGTAGTAGAACTGCAACCCACTCTAATACATAGTGATAGAACTATGGGCTGTTACAAGGTGTTCATCACTAATGCACAATCATCATTTAATTATTCACTCAATTATCTCATTTACTTGAACTCTTTGAAGACTTGGGATTTGACTTAAGACTTGCTTGTGACTTGAAAGAAACAACTTGGTCTCACATCTCCAGGAGGTAGAACTAATTAGTTAAATCAGCTGCTGAGTTCATGAGTGGAATAAATATATGGCAGGACCTTTACTTTCCGACCCCTTGATTTTACACCTCTGTTTGTGTCCTATTCATTTTAAATAGTGTTCTTTTTACCAATACTGGTACATCCTTACACTCTAAATTAACACAATGTCAATATTTCATGATTTGAATATCATGGTTATTGTCAAAATCGGTATATCGCGACACCCCTAAATGGGTTGAAAACTCTAGGGGACGTAACACGTATATGTTCATTGTTAAGACACTTTTAGGTAAGCTGCCTTCTTATATTTCAAATCTCCAAATGTTTATACAAATAGTTACTGCACTCATCTCAATCGTACATTCGGTTAAAAGTTCCAAAACAATGCTCTGAATTTGGAAAATGTGCTTTGTCTTTGTATGCCTCCTGGGTTTGGACTGATCTGCAAACTGTACTTTAACTAGAGACACTGCATCCCTGAGTACTTTTAAATGTCTTTTGCAAACTGTTCCTGTTCAAAGTGTTTTTCCTGATCTTATTTTTATTAATTAATCAAATAAGAGAGTTTGAGTACTATGTTTTTTTATATTATTTATTTATATTTTTTCATTTGTAGTTATCTTTGTATGCAACTCTATGGGCTGCCGTCTTGACCAGGTCTGTCTGGAAGAAGAGATTCTGAAGTCTCAATGGGATTCTGCTGGCTAAATAAAATAAATAAATAAATACATTGTAAATTGATTATCCAATTGTTTAATTAGGGTTTATACATAATTTCCATAACAGAGTTCAATATAAATCCTTTAATCTTACTACTAGAGCTGCCAGTTTGCCAGTTTCAAATGATTATTAAACAGCAAGCACAAACTATGCAAGAGTGGCAGTTCTTCTGCTGCACTCAGTGTCTCAATTCACTCACTCCTATCAATTTCCTCCAATTTAAATACAATAGTATACAGATGGGTGTCACAAACATTATTGTGGAATCATCAACGGCATATCATAACATGATACATATACATAATCTAACTTCAGTCTTCTTTGTTCTTCTCTCCAGTTGATTGTTTACTTTTACAATACTTATATGCTGCTGCTCCGACTCCGAAAGCTCCAGCAACTGCAGCTGTACCTACACCACCAACTACTGCAGCTGTAATTACTACACCTTTAGTAGCACCTGCTAGTGCAGCTGTTCCTCCTGCAGCTCCTGCTCCTACTACTGCTCCTCCTGTTATAAACCCTACAGTATTTGCTATAAACAGTTTCTTCTGAGTTTCATCATATTTCTTTTTAGTATAAAGGCTCTTCTTGTTCTGCTCCATCATATCCCTTATCTTTTGCAGAAGCTCAGTGACCTGTGTGTGATCATTAGTTCTGTTATTAAAAACCAGATATCTTTCATTGCATTGGTCAATTAACTTTTTTAAATGTTTCCCTTTTTTTATGTAGTCTTTAATTTTAATGTCGTTGTACTCTAATTCATCTCCATTTGTGAACAACACAATGGTGTTTTTTGAAGCTTCTTCTCCAAAGTTATCCTTGATCCACTGCACACTATTTCTTTCCTCCTCTGTAAATCTATTGCACAGTTTGATCACCAATAGAATTGCATGAATTCCTTCACCAGAATGATTGAATAACTCCACTATTTGACTTTTAAGTTCTCCTGTTTCCAGTGATGTGTCATAGAGTCCTGGCGTGTCAATCACAATGACTTTCCGGCCATCCACTATTGCCTCTTTTGCAGAGCATTTCCGGGTGACAGATTCAGGAGAACAATGTTCTCCGAAAGGCTTTCTACCCAGGATGGTGTTTCCAGTTGCACTTTTCCCCACTCCAGTTTTACCCAGCAGCACGATGCGGAGAGGATCTTTGTGGTTGATTTGTTCAAAAATGACAACACATTTCATAAGACATATAAGACAAGCACAGTTTTGTGTATACAATATACATTTGAGTAAAGGTCTAAACATTTTAATAAAGATAAGATTAGTTTTAACAAAGCAATCCAGACAGTACATTAAATATGGAATACTTATTTGATAAACATAATAAATTGTTACTGATAATTTAATGTTAATAGCATTCTCATAATACTAATATCAGACTCTTTTGGCTAGTATTTTATGCCACCTCCTTAAAATATTTGATTTATGGTCAATATACCAAAGCAAAACAGTTGCATTATGAATATCAAGGTGTTTGTGAAGCCTTTTCTCAACACTTGAAAGACAGTTCTGCTTGACTTCTCACTTGAATAACTGTCAGCCAATTGTCTGCATAAAACAACAAATATAACAAATATATATTTCAGTACTCACCCATAATGGCAAGCTGCTTACACAACCTGCGACACAAAGATTTATTTTAGAGAACAGTTAAAACACAATTTCTGTGTGTGTGTGTTTTTGAAAAATGTAAAAATGCAGAATGTTTTTTTGTTGTGAGGATCTATTTTAGGGTTAGGGGATGGGGTGTACAGTATAACATCGTTATGTCTAAGGAAAGTCCCCATTAAACATGCAAACCCAGCATGTGTGTATGTGTCAAGGCATGTTTTTCTGAAATTGTTGTTCTGTGTAATAAAAGAACACAAATTGAGAGCATTGAGTTAAACTCTTTGTTTCCTCGACCTGTCTCACACCTGTCTCACCCATGGACATGTTGTTGTGTTTTCATTCCCCATGTGCTCAGTGTGACAGTTTCTGTCTCCTGTTGATTATGTAATTTGGTTCATGTGTGTCTAGTTAATCATCTTCATTTGCCAATGTATTTAAGTGGTTGTCAGTTCACTGTTCTCTGTCTCTACATGTGTATCCTGCCTTCCTGTCCTCTTGTGGAGTTATTAAAATAATATTTGCATTGACCTTCATCTTTTTCGTGCATTCATTCCACCGTAGCATGACAACACCACTTTCATTTAGAAACAGCAGATCAAATTGCATAATTTCAAACAATTTATTATTTAATTGGTGTCATTTTTACAAAGCCATTTCAGTTTACATTGACATGCTATGAAAGGTACAAAAAAATAAAAACATTTGTTATGATTTATCATTTGAATTTTAAGCAACAATAAAAAAACATTGTTTTGATGCAGATCAGGGACATAATGTGATTATTTGATGTACATTCACTGGACTACCCAGAACGTCTCTACTGGTATATGAATCATTTCCATCCAAAATAGGTCTTACATGACCGCAAATATAGTTTTAGTGTTAGTGCTACTCCTCCTCCTATTATTAATATTACACATGCTATTGTGATTTTTAATCTCATTGTTCTTTTAGCCGCTGCATCTTTTTTTATTTTCTCTTCCTTCTCCTCTTGGTTCGTTTTCTCCTGTTCTTGTTTTTTTCTCTCCTCTTCTTCTCTGATCTTACTCTGAGTTTTCTGGTACATTTCCTCAGTGTAGTACTTATTCATTCTTTCTTGTCTACTCATCATTTTCTTTATCTTCTCCAGCAGTTCAGTGACTTGAGCTTGATCATGCTTTGCTTTGTTATTAAAGGAATGATATGCTGACTTGCATTTGTCTACAGACAGGAGTTCCCTTATCTTAATGCTTTCTTGCAGATATTCATGTAGTGGTTTCTCTAATTTATCAGCTCCAGTGAATAACAGCATGGTTAAACTCTTAGCTTCTTCTCCAAAGTTCTTCTGAATCCATTTGATTGTATTCTCCTCCTCTTCTGTGAATCTGTCCAGTCTGATGACCAGCAGAAACACATGAGGACCAGGAGCAGACATTTCCAGACACTTCTCTAGTTCAGCTTTCAGATCATCTTCACTCATGGATGTGTGAAACAGTCCAGGTGTGTCGATCACTGAGATGCGTCTACCTGCCACATTTCCCTCATGTTTCTCACATTGTTGAGTGGTAGATTCCGAGAGGTAACCTGCTCTAAATGCATTTCTGCCCAGTATAGTGTTTCCTGATGAGCTCTTTCCTGACCCGGTTTTACCCAGAAGAACAATCCTCAGATCTTCTTCCACTGTGAAACAAAGACGAAAATAAACTTACCTTGTTTTAAGTAGGGTATAAAACACAATCTTTCTGTAGGTATTGGCTTTATATCAGTGTTTCAGTACAGAAAGTGAGTTCATGATAAACCCCTTCATGAATAAACAAGCTGCACTTAAAATATATATATATATATTTTTTTTTTTCCTAATGACTTTTATGAAAATAATGATTCGGTTGTGTACACCATGTATGTCAAGGTGCAAGGAAAGTAATTAAGTAATTTTTATTTGAATACACCACTTGATATTTTGAGACAATATTTTTTATTCATAATTTTGTTTACCTGAAAATGAATATCAAAGTTGAAAACCAGCGTGAATGATAATACTATGTTTCTAAGAACTTGGCACAATAGCTTAAAATGTTTTTTTTTTTTTGAAAGATTTCGGCTTTTTTCCATCTTGGATATCTTCCATTTACTCCATAAAATGCCATGCATTATTAACAGTATTCAGCAAGTTGGACAAATAGCAGTTGTTTTTTTAATGCAAACCTAATTATAACATAAACCTGTCAAATATTTTGTTATTTTCTCATGAGTATCATAGAATATTACCACTGCAACAAAGTGCAATATATATGACGAACAACAAAAATGCCAATTTGCCACATTTTGGTAGGTCTCTTATACAGTATATAATAACTTGTATATCAATACCTAACCATTTGTCAAAAACATTAAGAAAGACGACTGTGTATTTTTATAACCATAAACTGTCAAGAAGCCTTTAAAGTGTTAAGCATAAATTGGCTTAAACAGTATTTCACACAGTGATTTTTTATATTTTTTTTATATCCAGAACTTTATTATAAAATGAGTATCACGATTAATAGATATAATAATTAGAAATGCATTAACAATCTATGTATTGTGATTCACAATTAAATGTTAAGCGCGTCATCATAATGACAGCTTTAGTTTTAAATATATTATATATATATACACAAGGAGTCACTTTTAAGCACATTCGTAAGGAAAGGATGAATAAGAAAACTTACTTGATGATGATTTGGATTGAAATTTCTGCTAATCTCTGACCAGTTTTCTGACCGCGATGTTCTGCTCACTGATGAGGAGAGGATGTGCATGGATATATATATACTGTATAGCAGTATGTGTACAACCACGCCCAGTGAAATTGAAACAGTGTTTCATGTAAATGGAGGCTATTCTTGTAAATCACGTGTGCCAGAGCCCATCTCCCAGAAGAGCCTTAACAAAACAAAGCATTATGTAACAGCGGTAGAGTGCACAGACCTCAGGAAATGCAGGGGGAAATATTGATTACATTAGAATATACAGTATTTCAACCCAAGGCAGTTTCTCTCTCTATAATTGTTCTTTTTTCCCTCAGTTGTTTTTATTTTTATTTAAAGACTGTCATTCATAATCAGCTCTAACACATTTGAATATGAGCTGCACCCCAATAAATCGTAACAGATTACACAATTTTCTAATCCAAAAAAGCAACCCAAAATAGCCCTTCATACTCACTATGTGTTTTATGTATTTCATGTCTCCTCGGGTATGAAGAAACATTAATGGTGCTGTCTGTCTGCTAAAGAAACAATAATTTCTGCAGTTAACAAGTGAAAGTGGAAGCACACAGTTCTCTGTCTGACAGAAATAATGCTGATTTACAGGAATTATCAGTTTGTTACAGTAAAACAATAATTTCTGCAGTTAACAAGTGAACGTGGAAGTACAGTGTTCTAGGCAACAGCTTTGGTTTTTATCACATAAGAGATTGTTAATGTTACCAGACACTTTCAGAAGCTGAGTCTCTAAAGTTTTAAACTGTAATACACCTGTAATCTAAGTTAGTTACATCGAATATGTTTGTCAGATGAGTTACTTCAGATCATGCACAGTAACTCTCACATCATCTCAAGTGTCTTTATATGCTCACTGGATAAAATGAAATCTAACTGTGGATGTGATTGTGTCACACTGCTTTTGTTTGGGGTTCATTTTTGGATGAGGCTGTGAACTTAACCAGGGCTGAACTTGAAACAGTCACTGTTAATGTTTTACAGAAATGAAAGGACAACAGTGCTGACTTCAATAATTATACTTATCAGGTGATGATAACACTAACACAAACTGTTCTGAATCTGTTTAAACAATGTTTTATCTGAGAGGTTTATTACATCTGTCATTTATTACTAAGGAAGGTTATTTTCACTTTCACACTAAACTTTCAGTAAACTGAGGATGTTCCTGAATCAGCTCTTCTCTTTGAACCAGTAAAGCTATGGATATGTAGTAAATGATGCTGATGTTTAACGTTCTGTAAAGGTGTTTTTATTTTTATTTTAAAAAATATAGATTGTAAGAGTGAATAACATTTTTTCAACCAAAAATGAAAAATATTTTTCATGCAATCTGAACCTAACCTAACTAATCTTCTATCACGCTACAATCCAACCCGCTCCCTAAGATCGCAAAACTCTGGACTCTTGGTAGTACCTAGGATAGCAAAGTCCACTAAAGGAGGTAGAACTTTTTCATATCTGGCTCCTAAACTCTGGAATAGCCTTCCTGATAACGTTCGGGGACACACTCTCTCTGTTTAAATCTAGATTAAAGACGCATCTCTTTAGCCAAGCATTCATATAATGCATCTCACAATCTTGTACTGCAGGTATATCTGAACACATGCACATTATTATGCTTTAGCTTGGGTTATACTGATCATTTCATCCAGGGTTATTCCTGGATGGAACAACTGCTACGCTAATTGTCTTACTGTTTCTATGTTTCTGCCACGGGACTAATATCCTGTGGTAGGCAAACACATGATAAAGCTTGGCTTATTGAATATTAGATCCCTTTCTACAAAATCACTTTTTGTAAATGATATGATCACTGAGCATAAACTAGATGTGCTTTGTTTGAAAGAAACCTGGCGAAAACCAGATAATTACATTACCTTAATCGAGTTTACACCCAAAGATTACTGTTACAAACATGAACCACGTCCAAAAAGGTAAAGAGGGAGGTGTTGCTGCAATTTCTAGCAATATTTTCAGTATTTCTCAGCGGTCGGGTTTCAAGTATAATTCGTTCGAAGTAATGGTGCTCCATATAACGTTATCCAAAGAAACAAGTGTTAATGATAAATCCCCTGTGATTTTTGTACTGGCTACTGTATACAGGCCACCAGGGCACCATAGAGGCTTTATTAAAGAATTTGCTGATTTTCTATCGGAGTTAGTGCTGGCTGCAGATAAAGTCTTAATTGTTAGTGATTTTAATATCCATGTTGATAATGAAAAATATTTGTTGGGATCAGCATGAATAGACAATCTTTCTCTAATAGTAATACTCCTACATTAATATGATCATACATTAACTCATACAATAATCATACATTAACTCATCATACATACATTATACTCATACATAAATACTCTCACATGGAATTGATGTCAGTGGCATTTAAATTTCGCAGCAGAGCGATGATATCTTAGATCATTAGCTAGTCTCCTTTATATTCCATATAGCTTAAGCTTTAAAGCCAACTCTTTGTTACAAATATGGTAGAACCGTCACTTTTACCACAAAAGACTGTTTAATAAATAATCTTTCTCGACTTATCTCAGTTCCTCAGCATATCTAAGAGCTTAGAACAACTTGATGATGTAATAGAAACTATGGACTCTCTCTTCTTTAGCACTTTAGATACGGTTGCTCCTTTACGCTTAAGGAAGATTAAGAATAAGAGTCCAACACCGTGGTATAATGAGCACACTCGCGCCCTAAAGAGAGCAGCCTGGAAAATGGAGCGCAGCTGGAGGAAAACAAAACTAGAGGTAATTTGTATAGATTGGTGGGAAAGTACCCTATCCTACAGAAAAGCATTAAAAACTGCTAGATCTGATTATTTTCGTCTCTTCTAGAAGAAAACAAACATAACCGCTGGTATTTATTCAATACAGTGACTAAATGAACGAAAAATAAAGCTTCAACAGGTGTTGGCATTTCCTAAGAGCACAGCAGTAATGACTTTATGAACTACTTTACTTCCAAGATCGATACTATCAGAGATAAAACTGTAACCATGCAGCCGTCAGCTACAATATAGCATCAGATAGTGCACTATTGATCCCCTGAGGAACAATCCCACTCATTCTCTACTATAGGAGGTAGAAAGAAGGAAGAATTGTATAAAATTGTTAAATCATCTAAACTGACAACATGTATGTTAGACCCTATTCCATCGAAACTACTAAAATAGCTGCTTCCAGAAGTCATAGATCCTCTTTTGGCTATTATTAATTCATCATTGTCATTAGGATATGTCCCCAAAACCTTCAAATTGGCTGCTATTAAGCCTCTAATTAAAAAGAAAAACACAACTTGACCCCAAAAATCTAGTTAATTATAGACCGATCTCAAATCTCCCTTTTCTGTCAAAGAAAAGTAAAGTATATGTCCTTCTGTTTCTCTGTGCTTTGTTAAGTCTTGCTTGTCTGCCCTAGATATTTGTTTGTATTTTTGTACTAGTTCCTTTGCTTTGATCTGGTTCTCCTGGTTTTGCATTTCCTTATTTTCATTTAAATGTTATTCTGCATTCGGATCCAATCATCTCTTGTCTTTGAGTTCAGCTTAATCACAGAGGACATGATTATGAATATCTTCACCATGCTGACCAAAAGCAATGAACTAATCGGCAAATAAACTACAAACAGACTAGGACAGGAAATGGGAAATGATTGAACTAAAACTACATCAGAAAAGTCCAAAACAAGACACAGAATGGAACATGTGTGACAGTCTTAGAGCCGAAATTAGCCCTTTAACGTGATTTATGTACAGAATGGTTAAAAAATAAGCGTTTAAATGCAAAAGGTGATCAGCAAAGTATTTTAACTAAGCAATTGATCAAAATGTAGTGAGTTAATGCTTAAAATCGTACAGGGTCATCAAAATGAACGCAGTTTCAAGGGAAAATATTTTTTTTTACAATGTACTATCATTTGTGCAAATATGTAAAAATAAACATATTTAAGATGGTCATGTTTAAAAAGCCTTACTGGGTTATTCACCTGTTATAACGTTCAGATTCACTTCAGTGTAGTAATCTTTGTTTCCAGATATATCGACTCCACACCAGTACTTCCCAGAATCCTGTTCTGTCAGATTTCTGATGGTCACAGTGAAAACTGCTGCTGTTGTGTCGTCATACAGAGAGAATCTTCCAGAATCAACCCATTTATCTTTCTCTTCAGTCTCGATGAGGTCAGAGCATGTTGTTTTCTGCTGTCCTTTACAAAAATACTTATTTTTTGTATTTTTAGTATGTTTGTCTTGATATCTGCATGTGATGTTGATTTCACCCCCCGAATGTCCAGTCACACTCAATGCATCTACAACTACAAACCAGCATTTAATAAAACACGTTAGTACATTAATTATGATGCTTAAATGAGATCAACATTCAAATTGCTTTCAAAAGTCAGTCAATTTCTCACCAGGAATCATCAGCAGAGTGAAAGTCAGGAAGATCTTCATTCTTCTCTCTTATTCAAGTATCTTCTCTGTTGTTAGTAGATTCAGTTCAACACAGGTATGAGGCTCTTGGTGTGTGTTTCAGGTGATCATTGGCCGTGTGTGAATCATGAATGTGATGAGATGCAGACTTCCTCTTCTTTTGTCATTGGTACAAGTTAAACTGGAAGAGAGAAACAGAAATGCAGGTCATGCACTAATTTCTTAATCTTATGCATTAACTAAATACACTCAAACAAATTATTCGGTCTAAATTACAATTTGATTTAATTCAATTGCATAACAATTTTCCATCCATTTAGATTACATAGTTTTAACATAAACAAATCAATAAACTTAATATGATTCATATGCATCAGTCATACGTGAATGAAACAGGTCAGATTTATGTAATAGTTCACGTAAAGTCTCCACACTGCTCAGTGTTCATGTGTTTCCACACTACAGAGTGTTAAAGTAGAATTGAAGCAGTGCTGGAGTTAAGCAGATAATTATGTGATGATTGATCATTAATGATCATTAACAGCTGCAGTTATCAAGAATAATCACCGAAGGAAAGAGAAACACAAGAACTACAACTGACTTCAGCCACAGCCGAAGATGAAATCTAGTTTAGACCGAACAATTATTTCTTTTTGAGTGTAAGAACAAACTGTACAGAAGAAAGCATAGCACAGAACTGCTGACAAATAACGAATTTGTGCAGCATGTTTCTCACAATGTGAGCATCCAGAGAGATTGTCATCTGTAATGCGTCAGGACTTCCTCTTTATTAGCTCACAACCTTTAAAAAAAACAAAAATACAACATTCATGAAAAGTGAAGTCAACACACTTCCAACTATTTCACTTCACTTCCTGTTTTCTGTGTTTAGAGAAAACCCTTGATTTCCACATTCTCATACATGGGTTAACTCAGTTCTGATGAAACTGATGAAAACACACTTCATCATTCAGCTCATGTTTAAGTAAATGATCAGCGTTTAATAGAATATATTACAGTACATTTCATTCATTCAGTAATCACCCACATTTACCTGAAAAGACATGCATACTAATAAGGAAACACGCCATCCGTTTATCAGGAGCCAATAATAGCTAAAGCAGACTCATATTTATATGAGGTTATTTGACCATAAACCCATATGATAAGATAAGCCACTGCCTGCATTTCACATAACTAAACAAATAATATACAAATAACACCAGACATGAGCACAATATAGCATATAACTTGGGTCACAGGCCATGAAGTACATGAACAACTGAACAATCACTAGAACTGCTCTGAGAGTCACTTCATGAGCATTTTACCGTTTCTTTTGAGAAAAATATTGTCATGTCATACACAAACATAAATAGGTCTTCACAGCAACCCGTCAAAATAAAAGTTTGACTTAACTTGAGAAAAACATGACATAAATATGACTTAATGTAACAATACTACGACTGCTATGATGACTAATGAAAATAATAAAATGGAACCCAGACAATTACTGGAAAACAGAATTTGGTCAAAATAAAACTGAACGGGAGAAAAAAAATCATAGGGCCTTAAAAATAACTTTTTGTTAAAACTTTTTAAAATTGCTGTTGAATATTGTAATTTTCATGATGTCAATTAATTAGGCATGCTTTTTGATTAATAACATTTTATTTAACTATTAATATAGAGTCTGGGAAAACATATACCTGGGAAAAAAATCCAGAAAAAAAAAGAATTTGGGGAAAAAAAGTCAAGCGGATTTCATAGGGTCATATCAACACTTATTTATGCCAAATATCTTTTTTTACAGTAGTTCTTGTGCGATCAGCTTCCAGTCCATGAAGCTGCTCCGGGACACAGTCAGTAAAAATGACATGCAGCTGAATCATCTGGTGTTTCTGCTGTCGAGTAGATGGTGGTGATGTCTCTGTTCTTGCCCTGCAGCTTGTTGATTTCCTCATATGTGTGGTTGTTACAGTCAATGTCCTGCAAAATAACTCATGTTATCTTCCAAATATTCTTGTTTTTTTGCAGCTGATACATGTCGATCATAATAATCACTCACCTCTGCAGTGTGTTCATTCAAAGGAAGAAGCGCAACAGAGACTGTCAAAACATGAGGAGAATCAATGTTACATTCAAACAGCAAACATTATACATTTACATTTAGTTCCTGGAGAAAATAACACTTAGTTCTGTGTGAGTGTGCGCTTAATCATATTTGGGGGATTTTTACCCAGAAGTGAGATAAACTTGACAAAACTTTATATTTTGGGGCAACTGTAATGTCCTTATTTGCGTGTGTGTGTGTGTGTGTGTGTGTGTGTGTGTGTGTGTGTGTGTGTGTGTGTGTGTGTGTGTGTGTGTGTGTGTGTGTGTGTGTGTGTGTGTGTGTGTGTGTGTGTGTGTGTGTGTGTGTGTGTGCATGTTAGTTTAGTTTCTAACTCTGACCTTGCGGTGAAAGTCCTGATTGTGTAACTCCTGATGATGTATTGCTTCTCTTCCTACACAATATCGTCAGCGCAGTGAGGAAGATGACCAGCATGATGACTAATCCCACAGAGACGTAGATGACAGATCCTGTGTGCAAGACATCACCTATTACACACATTTAATGTCCTTTAAACTTACTTATTGGTCAGGGATAGGCAATGTTGGTCCTGGAGTGCCGATGTCCTGCAGAGTTTAGCTAATAGCCTTCTAATGACTTGAATACAAATACTTTCGTTATATTTCATGTTTGCAACACGGAAATGTAGCCTACTGTCTAAGTACACTGTTTGTGAAGCTGTTTCAAACATAAAGCATATGATGAGCGCTGCTCTCTCTGGATCAGCGGCTGCGCTAAAGCAGGTTTAAATATTCCGATGTGATGTGATTACAAAGGTTTAATTGACTGCAGAATTGTAGCCCATGTCACATTTGTACCAGACCTTAAAAGTTACCTGGGCCCAGGCCCGGGCGCCCCCCCCCCCCCCCGGTTCTGTGACCAATGACACCAAAGGTGTTTTTTTTTTTAACTCAACCATCACGTAATGGAACGCACAGGATTTTGGGATATCAAAGGTTTCATTTTTCAGTTTTAGGATGCAGCCTATGCCACGCGAATCAGCGTGGTTGTGCTTGAAGATCATAATACCGCTTCAGCGCATGCGCCAACATTTTAACACACAACCGCGCCAAAGGCAGATTCTGATCAATGGCTATAGCGAAATAAATAGTCATCTGCATTATGATGTTTTTCTTAGCAAGTGGAAGGATGACAAATGTGCCAGCACCTTCACATAAAGCTTAAACAACAATGATTTTATAGACGGGCACGAAGACAGACCAACAACATCACTGAGTGACTTGGGTAAAGTTGGTTTTATATTCGCACATTCACACATTGCCGCAATCAATAACTTTCTAATTATATGTGCAATAAAGTTATTTTTTGCACATTCTTATTAGCAACATTATAGTCAACCAACTAATTTTTTTTCACTATTTATCAAAATGGGCAAGTATTGTTATAATGTCATATTTACTTGCGAATATCCGCTGAATTGTCCAATGTAGTAAGGTTAACAAAGTAATTGAAAGCAGAAGTCTGAATGTGCCAATATAAAACAAACTTTACCCAAGTATGCAACATTTGAAAATTAATTAAAGCTCCCTGAAAAAAGTTATGGAGCAAAATTATAATGTTTATATCTGAGATGTAGTCTAGTCTAGACTATAACTATAAAGCTGCACACAATGGATTTACTCAAATACAAGGAGCTTGAATTCATACACTACTGTACTTGGTTATATTGCACCAAGTACATTGACGTGTGAGTGACATGCCTATGGTGGGTGCAGAAGCACATACATGTGCATATTACATAAAGGTACAATACACTAAAATACTTGGGTAAAGTTAGTTTTATATTGGCACATTCAGACTTCTACATTCAATTACTTTGTCAACCAACTACATTGGACATTCAGTGGACATTCGCAAGTAAATATGACATTACTCTCCCATATTGATCGATAGTGACAAAAAATGTAGTAGGTTGACAATGATGTTGGTGATTAGAATATGCAAAAAAATAACTTTATTGTACATATAATTAGAAAGTTATTGAACATGGACATGAGTGAATGTTGTGAATGTGCGAATATAAAACCAATTTTACCCAAATCACTAAAAGATATGACTTTGCGGTTTTGAAAATTTGGTTAGCTTATGGTAGTGGAGGCAGTCATGGCTCTAATGGACATACATTTTCAAATGTTGGACTTGTAATAACCCGAGGTTGTGGGTTTGAATCTCGGCTCCGGCAGGAATTGTCCACGACTGAGGTGAGACCCTTGAGCAAGGCAACAAACTCCCAACTTCTCCCCGGCGCCGCAGCATCGGCTGCCCGCTGCTCCGTGTGTGTGTGCACTTGGATGGGTTAAATGCCGAGAACACATTTCACTGCTGGTTATATGGCGTATAATTGTGTATGTGACAAATAAAGCTCACCCGAAGCTCATCTCATTATCCTCTAGTCAATTTTTTTTCATATCTTTGCTGATAATTGTGCTTTTCCTGCTTGTGTCCCTTGAAAATGTAATGAGTCAAGAAAGACAAGTCCAGATTTTCTCAGAAAATTGAAATGGAGGCTGAACCTGTAGATTGTGGATCGCAGTGATGTAAACGATGGACAATCTACCCAGAAATATTTTATTGAAACCAAAACTAGCATCTGCAATAAACATGTAAACAAAGCAATCTCCAGGCCAAAACAATGCCCTCATTAGTTATTATGAATATCAACTATTTATTTAATTGATGCTAAATAGCAAATTCAATTGTAACCTTAGTTGGGATTTGCATGGGCATGCAGGCTGTGCTTTGTTGTTGTTCTGCCTTGTCCTTAAGAAGGTGGATCTCAGATCAAGTGGTATCTGGGAATATTATTCAACTACAGCTTATAATTATTACATAATTAGTATTCTAAAGTCTTTTAAATAATCTTTACCAACTATGATTTAATACTCAATATACACTACTCACAAAGATTTATTTATGGAAAATGTAAAAAGTTCACGCTACAGTGAAATTATATCATGAAAGTAGGGTATTTAAGTAGAAGCATGAAGTGGTAATTTCTTCATCTCAAACAAACGGTAGTGGCTATACCACAACAAAAATGTAAATGTCACAATAGCTTGTCATGCTTGAGCATCCGTTACAGCATGACCATGATGTCTCAGGCTTTTCACAAATCGACTTATTGTCTGCTGAGGCATGGCATCCCACTCTTCTTGAAGGACTGCCCTCAGGTCACTGAGGTTCTGGGGTGCAGGGTTTCGACCCTCTGCACGACGATTCAGCTGATCCATAGGTTTTCTATTGGATTCACGTACCCCAGCCTCCAGCAGCCGTTCCCTGATGATGCTACCTCGATGAGCTGGGGCATTGATGTCCATGAAGATGAAATCAGGCCTGTGTTGCTCATGCAGAGGCATAATGACTCGATTATCGATGTTATTAAGTATTGGCTTGTCATAGTACCATTCACAAGGTGTAGGTCAGTTCTGTATTAACTAGTCACACCTGCCAAGACTGTTAGACCACCAACTCCAAAGGCTCATATATTGACAACAGTGGCTGATGCATAGCATTCTCCTTGATGTCTCCAACAGCATCGGTGGCCATCATTTCTGTTCGATTTGAGTCGACTTTCACAGAAAACAACACTGGTTCCTCATCCAGCGCAAATGCTCCCCGGACCATGCAAGTCTCCCTGGCCATTACAGTTTGGGCAGGTGTGTCCAGTCAATACATAACTGCCCCATTCAGGGCTCTGCCTAACTTTCTTTTTAAGAGCGCTTGTGCTCCTAATTTAAAAAAACTTAGGAGCACGGTCAAAAATTTAGGAGCACCTTGAAATCAATAAGAAACAATTCTGATCAAAAATGAACCTTCCCATTACGAGTTGATATTTGTCTACTTAAAGCAATTTACAGGGAATTCCTGTTTTAGCTTTGTAATGGCATTTTTCTAACTTTATTAAATGTAACCTTTTATGTGAAATTCAAAAATATATATTAATAAGCTTTTTATATTTTCTAATTAAAACAACAGAATAAACACAAATAGAATAAGACACCAATCAAGTGAAATCAGTATTTAAGAAATGCATTTATACTACAGGTGGCACAGAAGAACACATGAGTGCCTTGTCGATTTATTTTCAAATGTTTAATGAGGCTCAGAGGTTGCATAAGTGAAATTAAATTAATACATTAATGTTGAGGTTAATGTTTTAAATATAACATTTTGAATGTAGAAATTCAATGATTTAAATAACAGAACATTTACTTAAAAAATATAACTGAAACTGCCAGTAGGCTAGGTGGCGGTATGTCACTGATTTGATCACTGAATCATTCATTGAATTGATTCGTTCGAACGGCTGATTCATTCAGGAATAAAGTATGTGACTGTCTTTATGAATGGGTAATTGAAACATTGACTCACTAGTTCATTCATAAAGGAAACACTGCTGTGTTTGAATGGAGATGCGCCGCGGCTTGGATGGGACTTTGTTTGAAACTGTTTTCGTTGATGAAATAGAGTAAAATAAGGCGATAGTGTTGTAGTCAGACAATATAAGTCACTTATTATTAATGTATTGTTTAATGAACTGTTACTAAACTGACCTGTATTAAATCAATATCAAATTTGCAAACTCCCTTAATAATGATTAAAAGCTTTCACTCATCTGTGTTCATCGCGATCTCACAAAACTCCATTATAATCAATGAAGCTCCTTACAACGCACAATTAATCTCTTATTTACCGTCTACACTTTTTATGTTATAATGAGAGAATATGTCTGTGATACATTACTCAACATTGCAAAAACACGTAAGTATGTTAGAAACTTTTAAAGCTCCCTCAGCACAAACCCAAATATGCTGATCGGGTCAGTTTGGCACTGGTGCTCTTAAATGTTTTTTCATAGTCACACGCAGTAGTTTTCAGTCACAAAGGAGACTGAAATGGTCTGCTACACCTTGTGAATGGTACTGTGACAAGCCTATTCTACCTGAATAGCATCATTAATCGAGTCATTATGCCTCTGCATGAGCAGCACAGGCCTGATTTCATCTTCATGGACATCAATGCCCCAGCTCATCGAGGTAGCATCATCAGGGAACGGCTGCTGGAGGCTGGGGTACGTGAATCCAATAGAAAACCTATGGATCAGCTGAATCGTCGTGCAGAGGGTCGAAACCCTGCACCCCAGAACCTCAGTGACCTGAGGGCAGTCCTTCAAGAAGAGTGCGATGCCATGCCTCATGACACATGTTTTAGTTGTGGTATACCCAACACTGTTGTTAGCTTTTGTTTCAATAAATAGTTTGAGATGAAGAAATGACCGCTGCATGCTTCTTCTTAAATGCCCCACTTTTATATAATATCACTGTAGCATGAACTTTTTACATTGTTCATACATTTCAGCTGAAAGTCAAATATCCCTATCTTTTTCTGAGTAGTGCATTTATCATCTTATATGTAGTTAAACACTTTAAGACATCGGCAGATTTCTAACTTAAACACAAAATTAAACTGGTACAGTGTTGGATTGCAAGACTTAAGCAGATTTAATGTATATATTTTACACCGTGTTGACACTACCAAAGAAAAATTGCTTTCAAATGTTGAGCACTTCCTGAAATACATAAAAGGTTGAGACCTTTGGCGGCTGGTGGCACATTTTCTAGATGGGGCGCTACATTCAAAAAATATAGCATACATCCTGATATGATTTATCCCAGTATAACAAAAATATAAGGATTAAGACATGAAACATGTTAAATAAAGAAAATTGTTTTACCAAACTCAAGATTGAGGATGATTCTCACAAAACTATATGTCCTGCAAGCTTTTTTCAAGAAAATGAAAACATTTAGTTTTTAATTTTAATAATAATTCAAAATTGATATATAGAGTGCAACAGCAAAATCTGTAAGAAAAATAAATACATTTTACATTTGTTTAGACCATTTTCCTACACATATATAAATAACTTCAAGTCAAGCTGCAGTACCAAGCAGGACCACACGGAGACCCCAACAGACCCCTATCCCAGTCGCCTTAAACTTATATAAATACACACGGATCTGTATTCAGAATTATTACACAGAGCAAAACACAAATAAAAATAAATAAATAAAAACATTAATGTTTGTTGAGTGTGGTGATCTGAAGGCAGCTCAACAGGACTGACATGTTGATGCAGAGACACCGCTGTACATAGCAATTCAATAAAACAGGCTTTTTCAGCGAGGGTCCATTACAAAACACTTGCCAGACATGCGATCATACTGAAATGTGCTCATAAAGCTGTCAGAGCGCATATATATGGCTTGTTTATTCGCGCACGTCTAATAACGTAAGTTACTATTCATGTATGTCACTGACTGTAATCGTCTTTACAATCGTCATCCATTAAAACTTCACTGTAAGATACTGGTTTGCTTTATTCAGGCCATACAGACTAGTCCTGACTTCATATTTCTTTGTATTAGAGGTATGCTTGTTCCAACCATTCACTGCACAAGTTAAGGTTACGTATAATGATGAAAGCATGTTAGTGTTAGCCCTCCCGGAACCCATTGGGATTGCATTGCCTGCAGTTTGAAAAATATATATATTTGTATGGAAGTCTATGGGAACACTCGGGCGATCCTCAATCTGACAAAAATCACCCAAAAAGGGGCGGTACTACACAGAACGTGACTCGACGCTGATTGGACTATATTTCCAGAGACAGAACAAACAGTAAAGAAGAGTGAAAGCTAGCGTAACACTGTGATTGAATGTGAAAGAAGAAAATCTCTTCCTTCCGCGCTTTGGCGGTGCGTCACCCGATCACCCTAATGGAGAAACCGTCCCTGGTTCAGACAATTACATTTTTAATATGATAAATTTAAGTGTAAACGTAATTCTGGGCCTAGTAAATCAATTTATTGTAATTATTTTATAAAAACCTAATTTTTACTAATTTCTTACAGATGCAGTGATCCAGACATTTCATCAACGGGGGTCTTTTGAGGATGGCAATAAACCAAAAACTAACCAAGCTGTGGGAATACAAAACTCTAGACCTTTAGCTGAACAACTACAATAGAGCTCTTACAGTCACGTGACCCATTCTGTTTACACCACCATGCTGGCAGGCAAGAACAGCCGGGAGTGAATATGAAATGAATGACGCCAGCATAAGTTTCAAGGCAACAGAGTTCACTGCGCACTTTAATTCAAAAGACATAGTCCTGTACATAGCAACACTTAATAGATTAAACATAACAGATCCCTATAATGCCCTCTGAGTGCTTTTAACGTGTATTAATATATGAACGGATAGATTTCCTGACCTGCAGTATCCTGATATGTATAAGTATCTCATCAACTTTCCCTCCTAACGTTACTCCGGAGACTCTTTTTAAAAGCCTGCAGGGTACAAATGGACACAATCTATTTTTTTATGAATATTCAGGAGTCTGCAAAAATCACAGACTGTAAAAACATTGTGACTGGAAGGGTAAGTCAAGTATGCTGTTATCTAAAGGAATCAACCCTAGCTGTCCTAGGTAACGTTAGTCAGCATAATTATATCACTGTGAGTACAGACATCATAAATGTCATGAGATCATGAAATGTTGTGTTAGCACGTTTTATTGCAGTGAACCATTTTAGTCGTCTATCGAATATGGTCAAATTATTTCCCCTTTGCTTTATGGGACAAGTGTGTATATAGGAAAATGCATATTTTCAATCAAAGATAACTTATAGATTTAATATGGGCTGCTTTTGGTGCTGGACACTTTTTTTATTGGTAATTTTGTGTGTTTTGTGAATAAGGTAGGCTACAAGTTTAAGAAGCTTACTTAAATGGAAAATGTTTTTTCTCTATTTTGTAGTGAAAGATGGTTTACCATATTGATCACGTCTCAGTTAGATTGCATGTTTTCTTGTGCAGCTGGATTTTGGACTCATGGAAAATAATCACGATGTTTGTATTGCAAAAATAGAAATGTATTTTAGTCAAAACACAGACGGATTGGCATTATTAGCGCGTGCGCTGCTTATTGTGAAGCGGGAGCGGGCAGCCGGCAGATGAACCTTGCTTGAACAGGACTTTCTGATTTACTTAATGAATACTGCGTGAGGGGGCGATAAACTGGCCAAGGGAGGTCACGTACGGGACACATAAATTAAGCCCGATATACGGGACGTCCCGGCTAATACGGCTTTCCCTGCATGCTCTGGCATCCTGGCACACAGCAGCTGTCCACCATGTTAAAATGGTGTATGTTTTGTAAGGTCTAAATAGTCTGGTTTTAAATTATTGTTCCACAACTGTCGATACAATGCTACGGCTGCTCTAGCGCTCTCCTGGTTGCCTGCCAAAATGTCGGAGTGTAGATTGCGTGACGTCAACCGCCGGAGCTCTATTGGCCGATGTTCTGTTTCGGTGTTTTGATCAGTTATATATGTAATTATTATTATTAGTATTTTTTTCTTTTTGATAATGCAGCTCAATAAGTTTTTTTTTCTATTTAAATAAAGGCTGTTTAAATAGATGTGTTACTTTTTGTAGCTTATTGCACCATTTAACATTTTAGGCTCAAGGCATAAAATCAAAGATCACAAATTAAAAGATAAAATATATGAAACCATATATTTCATAATTAAAAGATGATGTCATATATAAGTGACATGTAACATATATGTAAATAATTTGCTATGCATATGTGTCTAATTTGTACATAAGACATAATAAAAAATACATATCTCACATATTAATAACTATATATATATATATATATATATATATATATTCCATATATGGCAATAAATGTATACGTGCATAAACATATATTTTTGTTATGGGGTTCATATATGTCAATATATATAATTTTCCCATTTTCTAATATTATTTAAATATGAATAGGGCATATATAAAACATGTATTGCATATTTGGGTATTTCGTGTATGCACATATATTACATTTCTGTTTGGGTCATCACATTGATGAACTGATGAACTGACCTGTCGAGGAGCTGTGTTGATCTGTGATTGTTTCTTTTCTTTCTGTGATTGTGATGCTGGAGGATCGTGGATGTGTCTTTATTGTGCTGAAATATGACGCTGTGTTTGAAAAAGAGTTGATGGTTGATACCTCGGTAGTCTTATTATCTAAAAGGGGATAGAAAAGATCAAAATATCAGTTATTTTGACAAACAGACCATACATTTTATTTAAAATCTTCAATTTAATCTGTTTTAGTACTGTGTTGTATTGCATGAATAAACCCCTGTGGTAACTGTGGTAAGATCACTATAATAAACAACTAGTGGTGTATTGCTGTATTTCATATTCAACACGTTCACATTTAAGCAAGCAGCTTACAAGACTAAATGATCGCTGACCTTATAGATTAAAACTGAGTGATCTCAGCTTATTTATATGCAGTTAATATTAACAACAGGTAATAAAAAGCACTCACCAAGTTTAACCAGCAACAGTATCTCTGAATAGACATCAGGTAAAGTCCTCTCCACAGCACACCAGTATCGTCCCCCATCCTCTGATCTCAGGTCAGTGATGCTGACGGTGAAAACTCTGGCCGTCGTGTTATCAGTCAGAGAGAATCTCTCGTCTTCAGCTGGAGATCCTGATTTAATCATGATGTTTCTATTTCTAACATATTTACTCTCGCCTTTACATAAGTACTTTGAATATGATTCATATCCAGCTTCATATCTGCATCTGATGTCAAGTCTCTCTCCTCTGTGTCCTGTGACTGTTTCTGGAGCAGCAACAACAACTGAAAACAGAAACATCATCATATACAGCTGTTATGTGTGAACAAGAGATATCAGACCAGAATAATAACTCATAAATATCATTCATATCAAAGCAATCATCATGTAACAACAGAGTTAAAGAAAATAAAAGAAGTCAAGCTCGTCACGTCAGACCTGATAGTCTTAAACTCACCTTCACAGATGCTGGAAAAGACAAACAGAGCGACCCACATGCTGAACATTTACATATAAGACTAAATTCAGCGTCTGCAAACGTTACAGTCTTTCTCTTCCGTGCTGAGTTAAAAAATCATCTGGTATCAGCAACTATCTTTAACATTTCCTTCCCCTTTTCTATATCTCTGACCACATCCACTCTTCAGCACATCGTCAGAGAGCACATTATTAACTCGGACAAACAGCACATGCTTTTCTTATATTACTAATCTAAACAGACCTCATAATACACAAGTGTTTATTTAAATCAAGATTTCAAGTGGTAACTGGTCAAAGAAGAGCACAATTCAGCTGAACAAGACCATACATTGACAGTGAAACAACAGTTTAAGAGCCTTTTATGAGTTCACTGTCCGTTTGCAGGTGATGTCAGTCAAACTGAGTCAATTTAGATGGAGATGTTCTGTAATATGAGTGACAGGAGCATGTGAATCTTTGTGTAGTGTTTCACGTCACCTGTAGAGGGAGCGATACGGCTCTCTGAACTGCACTCAGAGCAGGGTTGCCAAGTCTGTTTTTTCCCTGCGTAATTGTGCTAGTTTTTTATTTCTGCAGGTTGATTTTATTCCATGTGGGTTAAAGGTTTACATAATGCACACATGATATATGAACGGAATGCTTCTATTGAAATAGTTTACCATGTAATATTATTCCAGTGATACAACTGTGCTAGATGACGAGACAGATCAAGAAGAGTTTTGTGAGCACTGGTATGAAGCGCCTTTGTGAAATCAGGCTGATGTTATGATTATTACTCCTATACAATGGTTTCTAGGTATAAATGTGTGTAACATATTGAGTCAGATCTGGCAACCCTGACTCACTCAACATAATTACAGGAACTAAGCTAAACAGACTTAGAGAAGAGTAATTTACCTTTTATCGACTCATTTATTTCACTTTACATGAGGCGTGCTAGTTACAAAGAAGATTGAAGTTCACATAATTCATTTTTGCATTTATTTAACTTTTCATGTTAGCAAGATTAAAGTTATTACAAATGTATTAAGATCCTATGAACTTTATACATTATATACTTTAGTTAAACTCTTTATCAGAAATGTGTCAAAAACATACTTTTTAAACACAATACAGTCTTTTTACAGTCTTTTTTATTATTCATGTTGATCACTGAATATATCGGTCCGTCGTTTGTCTTGATGTTTTGTGGATGTGTCACTGTTGAGTAGATCAGTTCTGTTCTGCTGTCTGTTGTTGCTTCAGGAGACTTCATATTAGTATAATAATCACAGTCTGTATCTGTCACCTGATTGGTCGAGTGAGTGGCCAGAGAGAAAACATCAGCGAAACATGAACATGCTGCTTATGCGGTAAGAACATGATCACATCTAAATGAAGCATACATGTACACACACAGACCGCTCATTTCATTTTGTGAAGATGAACATCATTTTCTTTTGAAGACAGTTTCTTATCTAAAGCAACTTAAAACAACAAGGAAGCAAATATCTGGAGATTGAAGCTTCAGTCCTCAACACAGATGTGGATTTCAGACCCTGCATCTACAGTAAGACATTAAACACACGTTTAATATCAAAAGAGTCATCTAATATATATTAGAAGCGCAATATTCAAATATTTAAGATATGCAGTGACAGACAGATGAACTGACCTGTCGAGGAGCTGTGCTGATCTGTGATTGTTTCTTTTCTTTCTGTGATTGAGATGCTGGAGGATCGTGGATTTGTCTCTGGTTGTGCTGAAATATGACGCTGTGTTTGAAAAAGAGCTGATAGTCGAAAGTCCTGTGATATTGTTATCTGATGGATGACAGAAAATATCAACTAACGACACTGAATCTAATTTTCACACTCATTTTCATATAAATATACATATTATGGTTCATGTAATCTCTGGCTAAATGATGTATGTTATACTGAACACACTAGTCTATATTTAAGTCTAAGCAGCAGAGGTGGGACAAAGTCATTGTTTTGCAAGTCAGAAGTAAGTCTCGAGACAGATAAGTCCCAAGTCAGTCCTGAGTCAAAATAGACAAGTCCAAGTCGTAGTTCAACTTTTAGCTTCAAGTCTTAAACAAGTCAATATTACTCTTACCCAAATTAATATCTTTGTATTAATTACCATATAACATGTATAGTCATTTATGTCAGGAGTAGAAAATGAGTAGAATAAGTTTAATTCCACGTGAGATGGGTGCCCTTAGAAAAAACTACTCCAGTTCAATTTAGGGATTGTGCCAAAATAGGACAAGCAGTGAAAAAAATATTTTATTAATAACAGAATAGAAAAGACAACAGAATTTCATAGAAATAACAGCTGAATACTTTGCATGTGTGCATAAGAGAATATATGCTTCTAGGTGTTATATTTTTAGCCAATGAGCCATTATTTGGAACCTCAATGACCTAAAAAGAAAAAGAAAGAACTGTTTTGAAATAATTAGAAGAAATAACTGCTACCATACTTTACATGTGAGAGGAAACATGCAATATGTATCATCCATAATAGATGCAGACAAACTCATGAAGTCATTCAGAAATACTGTGCCACCATTCTTTATAACTAAGAGTAACAAGACTAATGTTGTACGTTAAATGTTAAAAGTTTATAATATTTATAGTTTATCGCTAAATATAGAGGCAGTGTGGCGCTATACAGACTGATTTACAACACGGGAAATTCAATTATTTATCCCCAACATACATAAAAATGAAATGAATGCCTGGTGAAGAGGGAGAAAAATATAGACTACAATCACACAATCATTTTGTGAAAGAAACCTTGAAGTTATATTTAAATGATCATTAGGCCAATTGCTGTATGTTTTTCCCTTCAATTATAGCTAAATTGTTTGCTATGATTAATTTTAAATGTTATCTAATAATTATTATAAACGGTTAGTCCATATCCCTCGATTCTGATTGGCCAGCAGTTGTATTTTAATCAATGATACAGCATGGCCATGAGCACTTCACCCCACCCTTCTGTGCTCACTGAGCACATACATATAAATAGCAAGAAAAACTGTTTAATGTATTATGTTTTTATACAGATTTAGCTATTTATTTGATGAAGTATGAGTGACCCGTGCTAGCGTTATGTTGTATCTTTTCATCTTTATTTTTGAGACCCCGTGCCCTTC
Organism: Oxygymnocypris stewartii; assembly: GCA_003573665.1. Classification (NCBI taxonomy): domain Eukaryota; kingdom Metazoa; phylum Chordata; class Actinopteri; order Cypriniformes; family Cyprinidae; genus Oxygymnocypris; species Oxygymnocypris stewartii. Next base: position 4,012 of record QVTF01003099.1, on the reverse strand, counting down.
CCCGTCTAATAAACTTTCTCAGATGTGGTGATGTGTATGCGACGCACGTCTGAGTGAAAGACTTGCAGTTTCTGAAGTGAGGAGGGGATATTACTGAATGTATTAGTTAGTTCTGTTTCAGGTATGAATCTGTATGTCATCAGAGTGTTGTGACGCTTGCAAACTCGCGCTGTGCCGCAAATCGGTATCTGTTATAAAATTAAAACATGCTGAGAGATAAGCAAGTTGTATATGTGTTAGAAATATCATATAGCCTCTATGGGGTTTCAATAATAAATGACACAGCGGATGATAAGAGCTCCTATTCTCTGTTTTATTTAAGCTCCATTAGATGAGGCATGTTCAGAAAACTTTTCTTGCCGTTTATTGTTGCTGTCAGGAACGATTTTTTAGCGGAAGAACCAACATTTAATGAACTTTTTTATTGTGTGGTACTGTTTTATAAAAGCAATAAGGGTACAGAGAGCCGTGCTTTATCGTGAATGAATCATGGCTCTTGAAGGGGTTGCAAGAACTCTGATTTTGCGTCGTACCTAACAACGCCCTTCAGCTGTGATTTATTCACGATACAGCACGGCCTCTCGTACCTTATTGCTTACTTTTGCACCACACTTTAAACCTTTAAAAATCAGCAGGTTTACATTTTAACCCATCATTTTTATCCTCGATTAAAGTAATATTTAAAATTAACTTAATCCTGTTGCACCATCAATTTAAACTAAGATTTAAATCTTGATTATGGATTAACTTTAAAATTAATGGAGGTTTAAAATAAAATAAAATGCACATGCAGTTAAAATAAAACTGATTGGACAAAAACTGTGGATATCTGACAAAAAAAAAAATGAAATAAAAAGGTCTCGGAGAAATGTTTACAATTAAATGAAAATGAAAGCACATGGAGTTGGACGAGTGCGAGGGTGATGGCTGGATGCAGATCCGTCACTCATTGTGCACCACGCTGTCGGACACACAAAAGAAGTGAGGAATATGTTTAGCATTTAACAGCAGCGATCACAGTGATGATGAGGCGAGCACCAGTGATCTCGTTTCTCATGTGTCTTCTGGGCGGTGATCAAATGGGATAGCTACTAGATGAATTATGTACTTTTTACCCCTTATCTCAGTTATTTTGTCACAAGTTACGCTATTACTCCATTCATTTATACTAGCATATACTTTAGGCCTATATCAAGCGCTCCCTGAACGCAGTCTCTGGGTTATTGCCAGTCAAGCACAAGCACACTGCACCCGTCTAGAGTGAAAACGACGCTGATCTGATCATAAAGTCTTTCTGAGTCACAGGGCTCAAGTCCAAGTCAAGTCTCGAGTCATTGTTGTCAAAGTCCAAGTCAAGTCTCGAGTCATGTGACTCAAGTCCACACCCCTGCTAAGAGTTGACAACCAACTCAACAGTCGACTTACAAGATTTAATGACTTGGTCATTCACTCACACTTTCGAATAAAATTAATCACTTACTTTGTTTAACCAGCAACATAATCTCTGAATACATCAGTTAAAGTAAAGTCCTCTCCACAGCACACCAGTATCGTCCCTCATCCTCTGTTCTCAGGTCAGTGATGCTGACGGTGAAAACTCTGGCCGTCGTGTTATCAGTCAGAGAGAATCTCTCGTCTTCAGCTGGAGATCCTGATTTAATCATGATGTTTCTAAACCCAAAGATACACTCGTCTTTACATAAGTACTTTGAATATAATTCATATCCAGATTCATATCTGCATCTGATATCAAGTCTCTCTCCTTTGTGTCCTGTGACTGTTTCTGGAGCAACAACAACAACTGAAAACAGAAACATCATTATACAGAGTTATATGTGATAAAGACCAGAATAATCATGTACAAATATAATCCATGAGATGAAGTAATAAAAAAACATGTCAAACTCTGTAGAAATGACCTCCGTGTCTTAACTCACCTGTACAGATGCTGGAAAAGACGAGCAGAACGACACACATGCTGAACATTTTACTTTAATATGAGACCAAATTCTGTGACAAACGTTACAGTCTTTCTCTTCCGTGCTGAGAGAAGATTTGCAGCATCATATTTCCTTCCCCTTTCTGTCTCTCTGACCGCATCTTCACAATGACATGAATCTAAACAACACACTACTTACATGTCATTTTTATCAATATCAAGATTTTAGCTTCTGTAACTGGTCTCAGTTTAAGTTAACCTTCAACGTTGTTGGTTCATTTTTCATGAATTCACCATAAGTTTGCAGCTGATTTCAGTCAAAGGTAAGTCATCATTGATCATGTATTACATAATAAGAGTCAGATGTGTGTCGAAGCTGTGCATTATCACACATAACCTGTAGAGGGCGATATATAGCTCAGGGTATCTTATTGAACTGTGGATGAGGTGCACTGTTTACAAAGATCACAGCTGTTTCATATTTGATTTTCACAAGTTTGCATCATGTTTTATTTTTAGTGACATTTCTTGTTAGTAACATTATACAGTTTATAAAATATTAATATAAACTCAGAAAACGGTCAAAATATTAATTCATTTAAAAATAGTTCGCTTGTACCACACCATTTTTTCAGCTTTGAGTATCAGTGCAGTCGTCTGTTGCATGAGTTTTGACAGTCTTTTGTATTATTCATGTTTGATCACTGAATATATCGGTCAGTCGTTTGTCTTGATGTTTTGTGGATGTGTCACTGTTGAGTAGATCAGTTCTGTTCTGCTGTCTGTTGTTGCTTCAGGAGAGTCCATATTGGCATAATAATCACAGTCTGTATCTGTCACCTGACTGGTCGAGTCTGTATCTATAACCGGATTGGTTGAGTGGGTGTGACTGGGGTTTGAATCAGGCTGATGATTGGTAACTGTGGCATAAACAGTAGAGACTTGTGGGCGGGTGTAGAGGTGTTGATGCTGGAATCTGATTGGACGAAGATGTTGCGACGATGACATCACTGTTTGGAAATCCCCTCATACATATGCTCAGACTGAAAAACAGCATGATTTTACTAGTTTTATAGATAGTGTTCACTGCTCATCAATAAACAATAATGTAACATGTATTTCTGATCTTCTACAGGTAAAGATTTGATCACCAACCTCTGTATTGTGCTGCACATTTTGATGAAATAAAGCTGAAAGGTGCATGAAAGAGAGAAAATATTCAGTCAAACCTGCTCAAAAAGACTTTATAATCACAAATAAATTGTTACCTGTCCCAGATTTCCTCTTCCTCTTATTCAGGATGAGGAACGTTCCAGAACACAGAACCAGAACCAGCAGAAACCGAACCCAGACCGCCAGCGACAGAAGACAGATCTGAACAATACATATCTTTAAATATTGGAAATGAGTTGTTATATTGTGTAACCGAAGGGAAACCGCGATGGTGAACCTCAGTCCTCTGAGGATAACACTTCTGTCTACGGTTGATGTGAAACAAGATTAACCCCATGACGTCTGATGTGTGCATCACTATGATCAGGTTCATCATGAGCTAACATGAGTCTCCACAGATGTTCAAACCAATTGCTTTTCTCCAAAAATATACCACATAATCAAACTGGGAACAGTTGCATTGTGGGTAGTGCACAGTCTTAAAAATATGCTTCAAAGGTTCTTGAAGCGATGCCATAGAAGAACCATTTCTGGTTCCACAAAGAATCATTCAGTCAAAGGTTCTTTAAAGAACATCTCTTTCTTACCTTTTATTATCTGAAAAACCTTCTTTCACCACAAATAACCCTTTGAAACAGAAAGCTTCTTCAGATGTTAAAGGTTCTTTATGGAACCATTTAGACAAAAATTTTCTTCTATGGTATTGTGAAGAACCTTTATTTTGTAATAGTGCAGTTTGTGTACTTACCAGTGTTTCTGTGACCGAGGTGAACTTCAGTACTTCCCGTCATTGTTCTTGTCGTTTCACTTTCTGTTTGAGGTGTCACTAACAGAGAGAGAGATAAAATAGATAAAAAGAGAGAGAGAGAGAGAGAGATATATAGAGAGAGAGATAGAGAG
>QVTF01003098.1:5000-32859 GCA_003573665.1 Oxygymnocypris stewartii | reverse complement strand
ATCTATTAAAACTGAAATTATATATATATATATATATATAATATTATATATATATATATATATATATATATATATATATATACACACATACATGATTCACAGTGTTTTAAGAAAGTACATGGATCAAAAGTAGCGATCGACCGATATTGATTTTTCATAAGCGATACCGATTATTTGCATGTTTATGTACCTGATAACCGATATTTATTTACTGTTATAAAGTAAATAAATAACAGAGTGAAGCTTTGGTTTTTCCTCTTTTCAGTCAACTGTTGAAAATTAACACTTTCATGTCAAATTTTATCTTCAAATTACACAATATAAACATTTTATTATAAAAAGCATAATCAGCAACACTGATATTAACAATAAGCAAAATAATGTCTAATGTTTTATATCGGGAAATGCTTAAATATCGGGAGAAATATCAGTTAACCGATATATCGGTCGATCTCTAGTCAAAAGTCACTTCAGGCTAGTATGAGGTGTTTTTCCAGCAGGATGGGGTTTATTAGCACTCTGTCGTGTGGAAATCATCACACACTCACTTGCGTCTCTGCTTGGTCTCTGGCTCGCCTGATGTGGTCGTAGTGGTTACAGAATTCGAGACGGGCTCCTTCTTCTCGGCCTCTTCTTGAGCCGACCTGCGAGAGACACACCAGATCGTACAAATACAAGAAAGACCCGGTCAAATCACACGCGCTCGGAGACACACGCACCTCTGAGCCACTAGATTACTGAGGCGACTCAGTCCAGAGGCTGCCGTGGTTACAGAGGTCACTGAAGGGTCGTCAAGTTTCCTTCCATAAGACGAGCTGCGAGGTAATGAGGGGTTCGGAGCCGACACTTCAGCGCTGGACTGGCTGTTCAATCGGCGCGTGTACGAAGAGCTGCGGCTCAACAAGCTACACACACACAGAGGATGGATGAGCTTGGAAGGCTCTCAGAACAGGAAATAGTCTTCGTGTTTCCTGTCTCTCACCTGCTGGAGTTGTCAGGGTTGGTGCTGGTGTCACTGATGCTGAAAAGGCGTCTGGACTGAGTGGGCTGAACACGGGCCAACCTGGGCTCCTGAACACAGGAAATGACATCACTGAGGTAACGTACAATATAATATACATTTTAACATTCATATGTATAAGGGCTGGTTATGATGGTACAGTTTTGAGCAATTTATATCAGTTTTGCAATATTAGTTTTACTTTTTATAGCAATTAGTTCCAAGTTACATATTTTTATACTTTTAAATGTTTTTGATGCATAAAGGGTCCAAAAATGTATAAAAAATACAGTATAAAAGTAATACTGTGAAATAGTACTACCATTTAAAATATATATAAAATATATTTTAATATGTAGTTTATTCCTGTGATGCAAAGCTGAATTTTTAGCATCATTACTTTAGTCTTTCTATCATTTATTATTGTCATCAATGCTGAAAACAGTTGCGATGCCTAATGTTTTTGACATTTTTAGCAGTTTTAATATTTTTCAGGATTCTTCGATTAATAGAAAGTTCAAAAGAACAGCATTTATTCCAAATAGAAATCTTCTGTGACCTTATAAATGTCTTTACTGTAACTTTTGATCAATTTAATGCATCCTTGATGAATAACAGTATTAATTTCTTAAAAATGTGTAAAAAAAAAAAATCATTCTTCAAAAATGCTTAAATTTGTAAAAAGAAAACACATTTTCTTGGACTGTCCACGAAGTTATTTAATATATCAAATATGTAATATACCATATAAAACATCTTTAAATTGGAAAAAAACATTTCCAATGTAAAAATATGTAGATTTATTGACAATCACAGTGACATAAAATGACCGTGCATCCAGTACACATATAGTATATGTGTGTGTTACCTTATGGTCAGAATCAGAGCTCAGTCTGGGACTGGATGCAGAGCGTGTCATTCCCAGTTTAGTCTCGGGGTCCTTGAGGGCCTCAGCGGCTGGATCAGACGCCCCGGACGAGCCCAGAGTCACTGAACTTCCTGCTTTACGCAGAGACGTCCTCCAGGAACCTGGAGCCTCAGTCACCGAGGGCCGGACGGGTTCAGCCTACAAGCACACCACACATTATATTACATTATTACAAATACATTCAAATATTGCACATTATTGACCATTTACACATTAATATGTTTAAGGGCTGGCTGGTTATGATGGTTCTTTTTGATCAGTGTTACATGCATTATATTATATTAAGTGCTATCAAACGATTAAGGGAATAATAAATAAAAGTTATTGTATACATAACATGTTTGTGTCCTGTGTATACATATTATGTATATATAAATACACACATATATATTTTGAAATAAATTACATATTTACAAGTATATATTCACATATATATATATTTTTTTTTCATAAATAAACAACCTATTTTTCTTAAATATATACACACACGTGAGTGTATTTATATATACATATTAATAAACATACACAGTACACACACATGTATTATGTAAACAGAAACTTTTATTTTGGATGCGATTAATCATTTAACAGCACTAATTCTATTATATTAGACTTATTATAGGTATATAACTCGTACAAGGTTCATTATAGTTAAAAATAAAACAATAAAAAATGTAATTATTTGAAATAAAACAAACCTAAACATATTTTTTCAGGAAATTGCCAAAGCAACATTTCTCATTTTCAATTAGTTTAACTTTTTGTACTAAAATAACTCAAACTGAATACAAATTAATAAAACAGACATGATAAAAACTAATGAAAAATTAGAAAAAAATACCAAAACTTTAATTAAAATTAAAATAAAAAAACTAAATAACAATTTTTAAATAAAATAAATATTGTATTATATTATATTTTTAACAATTCATTTTTTTAGTCCAGGAATTCAAATAACTTCATTAAAACTTACAAATATAGCCACAGCAATAATTGGGTTTATTATATTGTCATGTTAGAATCATTTTTATACTCATACCTTTTGTTGATTTAATATTTTGAAATGTTTTTAGCTTTATTTTTTGTTTTCATTTAAATGTTTAGTTTTGAAATGTTGTTGCATGCATTTATCATTTTATTTAATTTCTCCATTTTCTTAAATGTGCGTATATATAGTATTTATAGAGTTTTAACTTATAGTTGTAGTTACTTTTTCTTATTTGTAAGTCGCTTTGGATAAAAGCGTCTGCTAAAAAAAGTAAAGTAAAGTATCATCAGCCATTCAAATGGCTGGATTGGCTTTTAGTGGCCATATGAATTGATTTGTGACTATATGAGCACTTTGCATGACAGAAAATGTATTAAACAGCTGTTAAAAAGTTGTGCTGAACAGAAAATGTGGCTGGATTCAGAAAATCAGAATCAATAATTTAATCAAAAGCCAGAATGCTCTGATGTGCCAAATGGTTTTGGATATACAAGCTCTAAATGACTCCAAATGTTCTGGTGAACATGACTTTTCAAAAACGGCAAAGCTTTGAAGCAGTTTAGCATTAGCAGTTCTCTGGTCACCTTTTTAACCTGGTTAAGGGCAGTGTTGGTCACAGAGCTCGCTTCGGGCGCTGCGTTGCGTTTGTTGTTCAAGTTGTTGATAATTTCTCGAGTTTTTGCTTTTTCTGAATAGATACAGAAAAAAATCATCAGTTAGCTAATGTAATTTTTGATTTCCAGAACAAAACCGGGCGGGGTTTGGTCACCTGACTCGGCGTCGCTCTCTGATTCGCTCTCTTCCTCTGAACTGGAGCTGCTGGAGGGTTTGGATTGGACGGCTGTGCGCGTCGACTCGTCCTCGTCCTCTTCTGTGGGCGGAGTCTGGAGTGTGGGCGGAGCATGTTTCTCTCGCTCATGCAGGGTGATCTTCTCTTTACTGCTCATACGAGAGATGGACGTCCTTTAGGTGACATGAAAATCAGCCAATCAGTGAGAGCTGAGAATAAGTCATGTGATGTAGCACTACATACTGAACATTCTCAATATTCCTTAATCAATCAGTTTTTGATTCAACGATTCACTCGCTTCATTACTGAAAAATCACTATGAAATGATGAATGAATCGGGGTTTTGTCACACAGGAAGTGATGCGTAATCGGACACCGTATGTGATGTTACCTGCGAGGGCGAGCTGGCGCCATGGAAACTGGGCTGGTATCAATGACAGGCTTCTCGAGCTTCTGTCTCTCTGAACGCATCTTTAGGAGATAAAAACAACAACAACAGCTGTTAATAATTAAATCATAACTATACCTCATCTTTTTATTTTAGCATAAATAAGGGTAACGTGACAGAAGTCAAGAATATGCCATATATCACCACAAAAGAAAAAAAGAAAGAAATTGTAATATATAGTATTTGTTTGTATTTTATTTATTTGATTGTTATTTATTTTCATCAATGATGAATTCATTTGACCATAAATAAGGGTGAATCTCACAGGAACGGTCAAAAAATATATCACAACAAAATAAAAGATATTAATTTATATTCTGCGTCAAGAAAATGAAGCATATTTGCCTTTTCACATTTATATATTAATTAATAATAATGAATGATTATTCTTATTTTAATTTATTATTATTATATTATTTGAAAAAAAAATCAATTGTGACCTTGTGAGAGTTACTTCTTTGATAATTAATCATAAAACAAGATAAAGATTACAACACGATAAAAAAGGAAATTACATTTTGCATGAATAAAATTATTTTTGTAAATCATATTAACCTTTTTACACACACACACACACACACACACACACACACACACACACACACACACACACACACACACACACACACACACACACACACACACACACACACACACACACACCTTTTCAAAATCTATTATATTAGATTTATTCTATTATCTATTTATATATTCAAAATATATTTCTAACAATAATGTATATATATATATATACACACATACAGTATCTCACAGAAGTGAGTACCTCCCTCACATTTGTGTAAATATTTTATTATATCTTTTCATGTGACAACACTGAAGAAATGACACTTTGCTACAATATAAAGTAGTGAGTGTACAGCTTGTATAACAGTAAATTTGCTGTCCCCTCAAAATAACTCAACACAGCCATTAACGTCTAAACCGCTGGCCACAAAAGTGAGTCCACCCCTAAGTGAAAATATCCAAATTGGGCCCCTCACTACTTTACATTGTAGCAAAGTGTTTATTTCTTCAGTGTTGTCACATGAAACGATATAATAAAATATTGACAAAAATGTGAGGGGTGTACTCACTTCTGTGAGATACTGTACATACACACACACACATATATATATCAAATATTTGTAAATGTATTTATTAATTTATGTATATATTAATATTTATATTTTGCTCTCAGTTGTGACCTTGCGAGATTAAATTATTTTAAATTACTCATTACTCAGCTGTCAAAATAGCATTTTGCAATAAAGTAGGTCATGCTTATGCATTAATATTGCCCTTAGCGCTGATAATCTGACACCACAAACACTGTTAAATTCCTATTAAAATTACCACTGATGCATTCCAGCTTAACTGCACACACTTCCTTGAAACATCCTCATACTGAACACGCAGGGTCAAGTACGAACGGAGGTGTGTTTGATACCTTTGGCTCCGTACAGCACACAAGCGCTGTTGTTTTTTAGACATTCATGCAGCACAGATATCGGCTCATTTGCTCCGAGTGAAAGCGTTCTTTGAACATAAACCAAAGAGGTGATAAGATAGCAGACATATAAACACAAGCCCAGCTTACAGCGTTCTGCTTCTTCCGCAGTTCGTCCAAGTTATCAGCGATGTTCTCGTCGGCTACGTCGAGTGGAGTTTGGCCCTGTGATACGCAAACACACAACGAATACTTCATTGTAATTGGTTACTTGCAAGATTTGACATTTATTTACTTATTTTGAAAATTACATAGTAATTTATAGTAAATACTATAGTGTTTTTGAACCATACTATAGTAAAGTACTTGAATTAATTTGTTGTGGTAATTCTATAGTTGCGGTGATAATATAACAACTACAGTAATATAAACAAATGACTATCTAATACTGTACTAAGTCTTCTACAACTATAGAGTAGAATACACTAGTTTACTGTAGTGTAAACTAAACTTTATTTATAACAGTTCACTATAGTTACAGTATGCTGTAGCATTCATTAACAGTGTTATAAATACAGTATAATACACTTTACTATAGTATTTTTCATGTAGGCACCGTAAATGTCCACTCAGCCTGTCGTTGTTGTAAAATAAACCCCTTTAGGGTGCTAACAGACCCCCGTACCACATTATTGAGAGCGTTCATGTCACACATGTGCTCAGCCAGCAGAAGGCAGGCCTCTTCTTGTCCCCAGTGAGCCGCCGCGTGAAAAGCTGTCCAGCCATCACTGTCCCGACTGTCCACGTCTATCCCACACTTCAACAGCACCCTGACGAGCAGAGAAACAAACATCACAATGCTTGTAAACGAGAACTAGAGAAACAACAGGGTTAAGGCCCGTACACACCGGGACGAATTTCGCGCGCGATATTCGCCGACGTTTAACGCCTCGTTACTAAACAAAGGGCGCCAATGTGAGTGTGCACACCGACGCGAAAAACGCCACGCGTAAAATCGTCATTTAAAAAAACGCCTTGGGTTAGTTTTTTTGGTTTGACGCGCCGCGTCAAAAACTATCCGACCAATGAGATTGCCGCTTTTGCTCACGTGTCTGGAGCAGCTGAAGTTACAGTGAAACACAACTTCGGGGCGCTCAAACACAAAACCGTCTTGCCGAGCACACATACGTAACGACGAAGAAGATCTACGCCAAGTAGCGTCTACACTGCCGGGAAGAAATAAGAAGACAAAGAAGATGCAATTTCTTCATCGCTGGAGCCTCTGGAGCTTGAAATATCCATGTTTTCTTTGTATGATTTAGACAAGCGCGTAAATACTTGCTCTCTTCTTCTGAGTGACAAGCGAGTGTCAGAAGCGTAAAGTTGCGCAGCGCCACCTTGTGTACCGGGGTATTTCTGTTTTACATTAAGCGCCATCTAATCTCAGGGAATGAATTTGCATGTTTACTCGGCTCATCGTCAGCGATAATCGCTTGGGTGTGAACACAAAAAACGCGTTGAAAAACGCTGGCGAATAACACGCGCTGATATTCATCCCGGTGTGTACGGCTCTTTACACTTTATTTCAAGGTGCCTTTGTTACAGTGTAATTCAAAATTTAAGTACTGAGTAATATGAATTAACTACATGTACTTACTATATGATTAGGGTAACTTGCATGTAATTATGCATAATTAATTGATATTATAATAGTAAGTGCATGTAATGTGTAACAAGGACACATTAAAATAAAGCGTTACCAAAAACCGATGCATGATGATTGTTGCAAATGTCTCAAAATGCTTAATACTCATTTAGTGTACTCACTTTAACACCTCGATGTATCCTTTAGCAGCAGCGACATGCAGCGCCGTGGCCTGAGTGTTCAGATGAGGGACCAGAGAGCCACTTCCTGCCAACACGGCCATGGCATCCTGGAGCATCACTCTCTCCTCCTCTCTCCTGGCCTGATCCACATCTATACCTGAAAGTTCATTCACAAACAGCAATTATAATGCTTTCTCAGGCAGCACATGAGTCGTTGTTGTTCAAGAGCAGTTTGTTCTTAAGGACTTGAATTTATAGTTTACTCAAAAATGAAAATTTGCTGAAAATATACTGACCCTTAGGCCAATACAAGATGTAGACGAGTTTGTTTCTTCATCAGATTTTGAGAAATGTAGCATTACATCACTTGCTCAGCAATGGATGCTCTGCAGTGAATGGGTGCCGGCAGAATAAGAGTCCAAACAGCTGATTAAAAACATCACAATAATCCACGTGACTCAGTCCATTAGTTAACATCTTGTGAAGTGAAAAGCTGTGTGTTTGTTATAAATTAATCAAGATATTTTAACTTGAAATCGGATCTTCGTCCATAATCCATAAAAACACTTCCTCCAGGTAAAAAGTCCATCACATGTTGTCGCCTCACAATCCACTGACATATTTGTTTAGAACATATAAATATTTTGGCTATTTCATCTTAATTTCTCTCCTGATTCAGACGAGACGGCTTTTTCACTGGAGGAAGCAATACTGTGGATATAGGACTTGCATTTTAAGCAACAGTTTGAAGTTAAAACACCTTAAAATTATGGATTTGTATCTTTTCGCTTCACAAGACGTTAACTGATGGACTGAGTCACGTGGATTACTTGTGAAGAACTCTCATTCTGACGGCACCCATTCACAGCAGAGGATCCATTGCTGAGCAAGTGATGTAATGCTACATTTCTCCAAATCTGAGTAAATTATTAGCTAATTTTCACTTTTGGGTGAACTATTCTTTTCAGGACACAAAGACACACCTACATTCACAAAAGTGATCACCTCTAACAAGCAGCAGGAGGAAGTTAATAAAATCCCTGCAAAGCTCCAGTGTTTTTAATTAAGTTCTTGATGTGGGAAATTCACATGCTGTTACGGTTAAAACCAAACATCCTATAAACACACACACACACACACACACACACACACACATCTACAGAGAGCTTCTGTGAGTGCTTGTGCATCGACTAAGGTTTTAATAGGATCAAACCCTGCAGGTCACAATCAGACAGATGGAGCGTTTAAGACAGATAACGTGAACCTGTATTTGCTCAAATGGGAATCTTGCAAAGAAATGACACAGCTCGATATCAGATATTGAAAGGAAAAATAATTATAGTTTGCACAAAATAGGTCTATTTTAAGCATTTTTTGCCTTTATTGAGGAGGCAGGACAGAGCAGAATTGACAGAAAGCGAAGTGGAGAGAGAGAGAGAGAGAGAGTGGAGAGAGAGAGTGGAATCGGGAAAGGACTGTTTTTTGATCAGAAAATGATTTTATTACAAACACAATTTTGCAGTCGGTAAAGTGTAGCATGAATGACTGACAGGCACGTAGGTGTTTTTACTGTTGTGTCTGATGCACAGAAAATGCATTTCTGACTACATCTGTAAGCAGAACAAAACATTCCGGAAACAATTAGGCTTATATTTAGCACTGATCATGTGTTATTTTTAGTATTATCTATATAGCATTATTAGTATCTGTTCATATTTTGAATTAGCATTTATTTTAATCTTTAATTTGAGTAATTATTTGATGTGTTTTTGTCATTTTTTATATATCTATATTTCTATATAGCTTTAACTTTGTTTTATTTTTCAGTTTCTGTAATTTTAGGACTTCAACTTAATATTTATTTCAGTTATTTGGCATAATTTTTATTTTTTTCATTGACGTTTTTTAGGTTTAAGCTCTTCAAGTTTCATTTTTATTTTTTATAATAATTCATATTTATTTATTTAATTGAAACCTTTTATAATAGTTTTAGATTAAGTTAACAATGAGAACACAAATAACAATGATTTCCAATGATGTCTCTGTTTTTCTACAATCTCAAATCCATCATCTTTCTCTTTTTCTAGGGCTTGAATCTCTCACCCTGTTTTTAATCTCTGCTTTAAGCAGTCTCCCCATGGCGTCCTCCGTAGCGACATCGAGAGGAAGTTCTCCCTCACTGTTCACCGCTCCCACACGAGCGCCGTGTTCGATCAAGTACCTGAGAAATAAACATTACACTGTTGAAATTGTAAACTTTGAATAGTGGCGATTCCAATAGAATCTGACACAAGATTAAAACACAAACATTTGATGCATTTGAATCACGTGTAGCTAAAATGACCAGTACTCTGAATGAAATATGAATGTCGGGCACAGCATGTGGTCTAGGTTGTGGAAGTGAGTCACTCACTTTGCGATCTGGATGAAGCCGCAGGAGGCCGCGGCGTGGAGGGGCGTCCAGCCTTCATTGTCTCCTCGGCTCACGTCACTGCCGCTCTCCACCAGAAACTCAACCATATCTGCGTTTTCATCAATACAGGCCTGAGGAGAGAACAGACCATAAACATGCATCGTCACAAAATATAGCATTCTGAACTAAACTTAGAATCTCTTCTGAAAATGTACAAATGATAATCAATATGATACAAATGTTTGTTGTTTTTAGACCAGGGCTATTTTTGTTAACTAAAACTAAATCTTACACTATACAAAATTCTCAATATTTGAAAATAAATAAATATTAATTGAAATAAATTAAAACACATTAAAAACATTTTATTTCAGCTAGTTGCCAAGGCAACATTTCTCATTTCATACTTCAAGTTAAAGTATTAAAACAAATAAAACTTAATAAAAACTATATCTAAATTTTTTCAAAAACTAATTTACGAACAAAGCGGCGAATACTTTAATATATTATACATCCCATTGTGCATTTTAGCACCAGAGTTAATATTTGTAATCATATTTTGCATCATTTTGTTTTTATATTGTTATATATACATTTTAATATTTTGTTATTTTGAATTCTGTCTATATAATTTAATTAATTTGTATTTTAGATTTAGTTATTTTAGTACATCAAGTTAAACTAAATAAAATTTTCAACTAGCCATGTTTTTATATTTTATTTAATTTCAGTTATTTATTTTAAGAACATTTTTTGTATAGTTTTAGTATAATAACCTTATTGCATCCCTATTAACAAATCATGCATCATTAAGTCTGTACCTGTATTTTTCAAGCATAAGACACTGCCCTTAACCTTTGACCTTCAATTGCACACACATAGCGTGTAAAACAAGAACAGAGAGTGATGCATGAGTCTTATCAGCTGAGCGCTCGTCTGAATAACTCTACTGACATCATCTTTACAACACTGCTGGTGCCAGTGGCGTGATGCATCATGGGAAATCTGGCTTTTCATGTCCCTAGAGTTTCAGTCAGACACAGCTGGCTGCAGGCAAAACAATCATTAGTCAGTGAAGCGCTTACATGACGGATGTTACTGTACACATACTGTACATCAGTGTTGAGGAGTAACATCCTAAAAGCAGCAGCATTACTGTTTTCAAAATACTGGAGCTTTTCCAGTAACAAGCTATTTAATCGGCAGCGGTGTAGCATGACTTCAAAGAAAGCGAATGAGGTAATGAGTGCACACACTTAGATTGACCCTGTCAGTTTGGATTCAATTAACAAAACTTAAAAATCATAAAAGGTTCACTGATTTATTCAAGTCATAATTGAATGCACAATGAACACTGATTGTCAAATACTGCTGATTAATGATCGGTCTGAGTTCACATTGTCGAGTCATGAGTATGAGACATTTATTAACGTCTTTGATATTGTTATTTATCTTTCATGTTACATATGACGTGGATTCGTCTGCACTGAGTCCAACCGAGTCCCAGATTATTCATAATTGCAGTCCGAGTCCAAGTACACCAACTCTGCTGCTGATTATTAATATAGTTCCATAAAGTTATCAAATAAATGAAGTTGTTTAGATTGTTGTATTTAGTGCTAATTTTTCAATTGAAGTTTGATAACTGGACGGTAAACTGACCTGAGTCAGTAAGTAAAGTAACTAATGTAAGTGACTAATTAAGTGAATTAAGTGACATTAATTAGTAAGTAAAGTTAATAATTGAACAGTCAACCTGACCTGACTCAGTAAATAAAGTAATTCAGTAAGTTAAATGAGTAATGTAAGGTAAATTAACAAAGAAAGAAATACATAACCATATAATTACATATAATTCTAATGTTAGATTTGTTTTAATTAATACTTTTATTCAGGAAGGGCTCATTAAATTGATCAAATGTGACAGTAAAGACATTCATAAAATTACAAAAGATTCAAATAAATGCTGTTCTTTTGGTGTGGGGGGGGGGGCTGTATCACTGTTTCCACAAAAATATTAACCGGCTATTTTCAACATTTATATTAGTCATAAATGTTTCATGAGCAGAAAATCATATCAGAATGATTTCTGAAGGATGACGTGACACTGAAGACTAGAGTAAAGAAGTAATGACTGCATCACAGAAATAAATGACATTTTAAAAGATATTCGCCTAGAAAACAGCTATTTTAAATTGTAATAATATTTCACAAAATTACTGTTTTGGCATTTTTGAGCACATAAATGCAGCCTTAATGAGCAGAAGAGATTTCTATTAAAACATTAACAATTATTACCAACCGCAAACTTTTAAACGGTAGTGTATAAATATAAAGTCACTAACAAGAAGTAGCCATCAACGTTTAAGCTCTTTAAGAGGCCACTAATTGAATGAATCATATCTAATGATATCTACGGAGGTTTGTTAGTAGTGTGGCTTGTACATTGTTTAGCTACTTTAAATCTCCAAGAATACGCAGACATTATGCAGACAGGCCACGTTACAGTGATTTTACCATGGTGTTTTTAGGCACGGCGGGGGGGAAAAGGCTGAACACTCCCAGAGGAGTGCCTAGAAATCTCCTCCACGTCTGCTGTGTGTGTGTGTGTGTGTGTGTGTGTGGCAGAACAGAAGACCCATTCCTCATTGTGTGTGTTTCTGAGAAACACTGGGAACCTTCTGTATGGAGAAGGTGTGAAGTTCTCGACAGGGTCACTGAATGAGTGTGTGTGTGTGTGTGTGTGTGTGTGTGTGTGTGTGTGTGTGTGTGTGTGTGTGTGTGACTCAGAGCGCGACTGCCCTTTGCCTACAACAGCCGCTTGTGCTGCATGAAGAATGTTTTCCATGCGCTCACTGGAGGACGACAGAGAGAAAGCCGTTGGATGGAAAAACATAAAGAGCACTGACTATATTTAATTCCTGTTGCCAAGCAACAACGGGACAACAGCCCGAGATCGAGATGAGCAGCGATTATTCAAATAAACACAGAAAATTACTCGTGTAATTATAGTTAAGTTAAAACCATTTTCAGCACTTGAAATATAATAAAAACGTTAAATTAAATAAAAAATATATATTGTAAGTTTAAAAAAATGTATTTACTAAAATAACTGCAATACAAATTAATAAACACTATATAGACATACGTATATTTAAAAAAACGACTAAAAATTAAAAGCACAACAAAATGACTAAAACTAAAATGTAAGTGATAAAAACGGATCCGAAATATGAATGAAAACTATAATGATAGTAAAATAAAACAGGAATGTACAATACAAAAATACAATCTGAACTTATGAATACCAAAAATATGAATATAATTACATATGCAAATACAAATATGAATGACTACAAATATACGAATACATAAATATATAAACTTATCTGCCGATATTGTTTATTTTTTGTGGGATCTCAAGACTTAATAATTCAATCATTTTAAATACTAAAATAAAATAATTTTAGACTTAATATCACTTTATCCAACAACGATCAATAACTTTAAAGGTGTAGCACAAGATAACAGCATAATTTGAACCCTTTATTTTATTATGTTTATTTATTTTGGAAAAAAAGTGTATGTGTACATATCTACCATTTATTGGTCAGAAGCCACAGCATGAAAATAATTACTTACTTATCAATCAAAACTCATATGTTTTTGCATCCATAGTAACAGGAATATAAATATGAAACAAAAAATTATACTAAATAATAATAATTACTATAATTAAATAAAATATAAGCAACATAATTAAATAGAAAGATGTACTAATCAATCAGTATTTAGGACCAGAACTCTCATTTTACAAATATGAAAATGAATATGAGCCAGAACAAGCACCGTCCGATCTTCCCAAAATACTTTAATATGGTTTAAATATAATGGTGTAGTAAACAAATAATGGTATAATTGAATATGGTAAAAGTGTTCTTTATAGCTACAAAGCTATAATTTCCATAAATGATTATAAATTTTGAAAATGTTAACAATTGCATTGCTGAGATATAGAAAATACAAATGCTGAGGACTGACTCAAGCTGGTGTTTCTTCTGAGGAACATTTAAGAGAGGATCTGTTCACAATCCTCCGTCCTGATCGTCCATCTGTGTACCGAACGACTGTTTACTTTAGAACCACTGGAAGGTAAACCATCGCTGTAACTCTATCTGTGACGGAGGGGACGAGTGTGTGTGTGTGCGTGTCTGTGTGTGTGTGTCTGTGTGTGGTGTCTGTGTGCGTGTGTCTGTGTCGTGTGTGTGTGTGTGTGTGTCTGTGTCTGTGTCTGTGTGTGTGTGTGTGTGTGTGTCTGTGTGGAGAGGCCAAGACAGTGTCTTTGACAGGATCTGACACTGATTCTGTTCAGACTGAGCCAAACACACACACACAAAATCCCAAAGGTCCTAAAAAAAGACTCAATTTATATAATTGAACATATTTGTAACATTTATATTTGTGTGTGTATATGTATGTGTGTGTATGTATATATATATATATATATCAGTGGTGGCTGCTGGTCTTTCAAAGAGGGGAAGCTAATTTTCGGCCAACATCATACAAATTTTCAATTTATTTATACGTAAATTCTGCCCAACATTCCTTTTCAAGAAAATGCTCTAGTCTGCTGTATGAATGAATGAATGAATGAATGAATGAATGAATGAACAAATGATCTAAAAAAAAGTAGGAAGTGTGTAAACGGAGGAAATGTGGGAATTATGAACTGAAACAAGGAAAGTGGTGTATAATTGTGTGAAATGTATGATGAAAATTGGCTAGCAATTTTGCCAAGCAAATGCCAAGAAATAAGTTGCAGCAGTTTGTCTTTCGACCACACTTGCAAAATCCGCGATGGGACTGAGCTCAAATAGCTTCAGCGACTTTTTATAGTACAAAACCACTGTCAATCAAAAGGAGATGCAGTCTTTCGACAGACCCTCCAATCATCACGCAGACGCCCGGAGTCCAGCCCAGAGACGCTGTGCGTCTGTGGGCGGGACATAATCACAGCATTTATTCAATGACCATCTAGTTTCAAAGCACTGAAAACTGTTCAAATCAGCCTCATTGAAGTCAATAGATGCTAGGCTTCAACAGGGAAATGTACTGTGACGCTACAGGAATGTATGAGAAGGAAATCGAGTCAGCTGACCTGATATATGTAGCTGATTCTGAACCAACTCGTCTTCGAGATGAACGTGTTCTAACGCATTATTAGTCAATTAAATGTTAACACAATAGTACATATTTGACAATACATTTTTGACATTATAGGGGAAGCCGAGCTTCCCTTGCAGTCTTAAAGAAATCCCCACTGATATATATATATATATATATATATATATATATATATATATATATATATATATATATATCTATATATATATATATAGCAATCTATTTGAAAAATATAATTCAGTTCTATTTTGGGGTGAACTATAGAAGCTTGTTTGTGAGTTAATGAATGAATGAATGTAACTGCACCCTTTATCTACTTGCACTTTTTTTCCTTGCAAATTTTTAGTTTATATATCACAATTCTGAGATATAACGTAAGAATTCTGGAAAAATAAAAGTCAGAAACTGCAAGATGCAAACTCAGAATTGTGAAAAAAATCTTACAATTCTATTCCTATTGTGAGCTTAACATTTTAAAAATGTTATATCCTGTGGCAGAAACAGGCTTCAGTAGAAATATGACTTGTTCCTGGTTCTACGGTAGATTAGAGAATGCGTGGTACATTCACTTTGAAGAGTTCCTGTGAGACTCAAAGCCGCGGCTACAGAATACCGGAGAAACGTCAATCTGATCTTCCTACAAACACCAGCCAATAGCTGCTCTCGCTATCTAACCACATGACCACCTGTCTGAATCAAAACAGCGTGCACTTCATATTTCCTCAAGCCTCGAGTGGATTGGAGCAAAACCTTCAGCTGCTTTTTGAATGGCTCTCTTCAACAGAAGCTTGTTATAATAGATTCAAGCAGACACAACTATTATATCAAACATAATGTCATTTTTCAACCATAAAACAGGCCTTTTCACATTCAAAGCTCTATATCAGGATTAGCTGGTTTCTGAAGAAAACGTTATTGTCGAAACAAAAGGCTGAGACAACAAAAGCTGAAAATAACCCCTCCTAAACATGGCATTTAAAAAAACATACACAGCTGAGGAAATAAAAAAACAAACAGCGAATGAAAAGGGCCGGTGTGAATTCCATCTCTGATACGGCTCAGAAGATATGAGGAAAGTCTTGCTATGCCAGTTCAGTCTGGATGCTGGTGCGGTGGAGTCAGCCTCGGGACGGGCCCAAGTCACTCCCTGGACGGCGTTAAAACAACAGCAGCAACCCTGAACATCTAGTAAACAACTACACAGAGAGTCCAGATTCATCTGTGCCAGAGGAACACAGCTAGTCCAGTCCCGAACCAAATCCACACCAGCAAGACAAGCCAACAACTGGCCTGAGTGCAAAACAAGACCACTAAAACTAAATACGTCCTGCAAGTACAGTTGGTGACATTATAATAGTACACTTCAGGCCTAAAACAGCCAACGTGAGACTAGACTTTGGGCATTTAAACGTTTCTACAGTTTGCAACTGAGTTTCAAAGTCACTTTAGGTTTAAATCCCCACTTTAATACCTCTGTTATAATGAACTAGTTAAACCACATAATACTTTTAGCATGTTTGATATAGTGTATAGAGATCAATGGTGCTCATTTCTTTTGTCAAGATCTATTATGATCAAAAATACATTAAAATTATACAAAAATGTACTTGAATACATATTTTCTACAATTAACATGTTTTAATTTGTGAATTTAAGTAATTTTGTAACTTTTTGGGGAAGCTTTAAGTCACAAATGTACAGCATGAAAGCCTGTTTCTGCCAGGGAATAAATTAATAAAAATATGGAAACTGCAACTGAAACAGAATTACAAGATGTGAACTCAGAATTATAGGGGGGGGTTAAACATTTAAAAGGTAATTACGACTTTTAATCTCACAATTTTATCTTTGACATCTGTCCTCACAATTGCGAGTTTATATCTCACAAAGCAGACGTTTCATCTAAGAATTGGGTGTATATATATTTTATATTAATTGTGAGAAAATCAGAAGTGTGAGGTCAAAAGTCAAAACTGTCGAGGTGGTGTAAATTATCGAAAAAATTATTTTAAAATGAAAATAAAAAATGTTGGCAGAAGAAGTTTGGATTATTTTTTTATGTTACGTCAGTCAAAATAAGCACTAATTTTGTTTCATAATATTATTAATATGTGAAAAACATCTGTCCGCCAAATTGAAGTCAGTGTGGCATAAACATGCAGGAAGGCGTTTTAGTCATGTGACAACAAACCCCTAAAACACAGAAGACCCCTTTAGACCCTAAGTTTAGGTTTTTAATAATATCACATATTATAATTTATTTATGAAAAGCCATCTTTTGTTTGGGTCAAATTTTGTAACATTTAAAAAAATACTTAAAATTGGACTCAAATATGGTTCAAATCAATAATTAAACTGTGTACACACCCATGTAAGTTATTTAGTAGCCTATTTCACTATTTTTTACTTGATGCTTCCATCGTTGACATTTTAAACGTCCTATTTTTGTGTATAAAGCGTTTTGGTTTTTTTTAAACTAAAAAAATTATGAAAAAAAAAAAAAAAAAAAAAACATTTCTGGCAGATATAAACTAGATGTTTAAGAGTTTCTCCTGTTTATCATCCTTGCTTGTCCTCGACCCACACGTTAAGAACGGCGTCGAGAAAAGTTTGTGAACTTTGGCAAAAGTTTCCAAACCGAGTCAAACTTGAGTGTGAACAAGCAAACCCGCTCCGGATACCTGATGCATCGCCGTCAGCCCGTCTATATTGGCGTGCGCATGTGTGTGCGTCTGTGTGTGTGCGCAGAGAGACCAAGACAGTGTCTTTGACAGGATCTGACACTGATTCTGTCCAGAGACAAAAACACACACAAAATCCTAAAGGTCCTAAAAAGACTCAATTTATATAATTGAACATATATTTGTAACATTTATATTTGTGTGTTTGTGTATATATATATATATATATATATATATATATATATATATCAGTGGTGGCTGCTGGTCTTTCAAAGAGGGGAAGCTCATTTTCGGCCGACATCATACAACTTGTCCATTTATTTATACGTAAATTCTGCCCTACGTTCTTTTCAAGAAAATGCTCTAGCCTACTGTATGAATGAATGTACGAACAAACGATATAAAAAAAGATATTAAACTCGACAGAGGAAATGAGGGAATTAGGTTAAACTGAAACAAGGAAAGTGGTGTATAATTGTGTGAAATGTATGATGGAAATTGGCTAGCAATTTCGCCAAGCAAATACCAAGAAATAGGTTGCAGCAGTTTGTCTTTCGACTACACTTGCAATATCCGCGATGGGACTGAGCTCAAATAGCTTCAGCGACTTTTTATAGTACAAAACCACTGTCTATCAAAAGTAGATGCAGTCTTTCGACAGACCCTCCAATCATCACGCAGACGCCCGGAGTCCAGCCCACTCCTCCAGTCACCCCCAGAGACGCTGTGCGTCCGTGGGCGGGACATAATCACAGCATTTATTCAATGACCGTCTTGTTTCAAATCACTGAAAACAACTGTTCAATTCAGCCCCATTGAAGTCAATAGATGCTAGGCTTCAACAGGGAAATGCACTGTGACGCTACAGGAATGTATGAGAAGGAAATCGAGTCAGCTGACCTGTTATTAGGGCTGCAACTAACGATTATTTTGATAATCGATTAGTTGGTCGATTATTATTACGATTAATCGATTAATCGGATTAAATTAAATTATTTTATTGACAAAAACAAACTATTCCACATTCAGCTCAATGTCCTTCAAACAAACTGAATGCTATGAAAACATACAGTGCTTAATTTATTAGACCACCTGTCATAAAGAGAAAACTAATATTTTAGGAATCTGTCAAAAAAAAAAAATCTTAAAATGTTATTGTCATTTATTGGGCAAATTACAAACAGAAACAACTAATTAGTATTTATAATAACAAAAAAGGCCTCATAACAGCTTGCATTGTTTATGTACTTTTTGACTGTAATTGCGTATCTGAAAAAAAAACACTATTAAGTGTTCTGCCTTTCTTTCATAGATAACAGCAATAATTATTTTATAGTATTAGAAATAGCCTACTACTGTTATTAAAGAGCTTATGCATTTTGGAGGACTAACCAATACAGAAAGCTAAAACATGATTTTGGTAATCACCAATGCTGTTAGAGCAGCAGTGGCACAAACATTACATAATTTGTTAAAAACCTTACATAAATGTGTTTTAATACATTTGTTAAGTATGTGAATATAGTTTAAATTAGGACTGAACTATTTTAGAAAATAATCTAATTTACCAATCTTATGATTTAATATGCAATATTTTTTTTTAAAGCTCTTCATATTCATTATTAATCAAAGACATGCAATAAATCATTGTATAGTGTGCAGTGTTGGGCACGTTACTTTAAAAAGGTAATTAGTTATATTACTAGTTACTTCTCACAAACACTAACCGAGTTACATCGTTATAAAATAAACTAATTACAGGGAAAGTAACTATTGTTACTTAAAAGAAAAAAAAGGTTAAAATATGTCAAATAACTTGGATGCTCCAATATTACATATGTTAAATTAAATTAAATGGTCACCAAATATAATAAATTATTATTATAAAACATTACACTAATCTACACTATTTTAATGTTTCTGTGGGACAATGTGAGACACCTATCAAATTCAATTGATTATTTCAGTCAAACATTATAATATGATATTATGATAATTTAGCATTATATGATGATAGAACTTTAGAATAACCATGTATGAATGCATATTTGTCATGTTGTCTGAACTAAGGACTGGTGGTGGTGCTTAACATATTGTTTGTCATTTAGTGTTTCTATAAAAAAGGGGGAAAAAACCTACAAATAATACTGATAACATACCGCGAATTCTACTATTAATAACCATATAAAACGCACTAAGGATTATTGAGCTGCTGGGTTCATGAATATTAATCAGGTCGTCTGTATTCGCTCGAACTGATTCGCTGAAATCAAAACAGGGGCAATGATAGGTGAGCACCGGCCAATGAGATTGCCGTTTGCGCATTAGCTCCGCCCACTACAGGAGAACCCGGCAACCCGGATATCGTTTACATGTAGCGCGTCAATTCTGCATGTTATAAAAGACCCGCGGACACGAAAACAACCCGCGGCAAACTGCGGACTCGGCAACATAGCAGCGTGCCAACATGATGCTTTCTCTGAAGACCGCTTAGATGTGTTTGACTTGAAGCAGTGCAGCTCGACCGATCGGTGTGTGTGTCATCAAAGTAGCCTACTGCGAGTGCTGCTATAAGAGAGCGGACGTCTCCTAATGCTTTACACTAATGTATTAACTTAAAGCTCAAAATAAAGAATTATCATGCTGTGGGCAGCTACTTCTCCCGCGGAATCTCATTCGGTTTCCACCACTATTTTTAGATGCATTTTGTGATAGAAATGCGTTATTTAGTGCTGTAATTTGAGCAACCGGCTGAAGCTGGACGTGCACTATGGGCAGACCCGACTAATCGATAATGAGAATAGTTGTCGATGATTTTCGTAATCGATAATAATCGATTTTATCGATTCGTTGTTGCAGCTCTACCTGTTATATGTAGCTGATTCTGAACCAACTCGTCTTCGAGATGAACGTGTTCTAACGCATTATTAGTCAATTAAATGTTAACACAATAGTACATATTTGACAATACATTTTTGACATTATAGGGGAAGCCGAGCTTCCCTTGCAGTCTTAAAGAAATCCCCACTGATATATATTATATAATATATATATATATAGCAATCTATTTGAAAAATATAATTCAGTTCTATTTTGGGGTGAACTATAGAAGCTTGTTTGTGAGTTAATGAATGAATGAATGTAACTGCACCCTTTATCTCACTTGCACTTTTTTTCCTTGCAAATTTTTAGTTTATATATCACAATTCTGAGATATAACGTAAGAATTCTGGAAAAATAAAAGTCAGAAACTGCAAGATGCAAACTCAGAATTGTGAAAAAAATCTTACAATTCTATTCCTATTGTGAGCTTAACATTTTAAAAATGTTATATCCTGTGGCAGAAACAGGCTTCAGTAGAAATATGACTTGTTCCTGGTTCTACGGTAGATTAGAGAATGCGTGGTACACTTTGAAGAGTTCATGTGAGACTCAAAGCCGCGGCTACAGAATACCGGAGAAACGTCAATCTGATCTTCCTACAAACACCAGCCAATAGCTGCTCTCGCTCTCTAACCACATGACCACCTGTCTGAATCAAAACAGCATGCACTTCATATTTCCTCAAGCCTCGAGTGGATTGGAGCAAAACCTTCAGCTGCTTTTTGAATGGCTCTCTTCAACAGAAGCTTGTAATAACTATTATGATCAAAAATACATTAAAATTATACAAAAATTTACTTGAATACACCTTTTCTACAATTAACATGTTTTAATTTGTGAATTTAAGTAATTTTGTTATTTTTTTGGAAAGCTTTAAGTCACAAATGTACAGTATCTGCCAGGGAATAATTTAATAAAAATAAGGTAACTGCAACTGAAACAAGATTACAAGATGTAAACTCAGAATTATGGGGGGATTAAACATTTAAAAGGTAATTACGACTTTTTATCTCACAATTTTGACGTGTGTCCTCACAATTGCGAGTTTATATCTCACAAAGCAGACGTTTCATCAAGAATTAGGTGTATATATATATATTAATTGTGAGAAAATCAGAAGTGTGAGGTCAAAAGTCAAAGCTGTCTAGGTGGTGTAAATGATCGAAAAAATTATTTTAAAATGAAAATAAAAAATGTTGGAAGAAGAAGTCTGAATCATTTTTTTATGTTACGTCAGTAAAAATAAGCACCAATTTTGTTTCATAATATTATTAATATGTGAAAAACATGTCCGCCAAATTGAAGTCAGTGTGGCATAAACATGCAGGAAGGCTTTTTAGTCATGTGACAACAAACCCCTAAAACACAGAAGACCCCTTTAGACCCTAAGTTTAGGTTTTAAATAATATCACATATTAAATTATTTATGAAAAGCCATCTTTTGTTTGGGTCAAATTGAGTAACCTTTAAAAAGTACTTATAATTGGACTCAAATATGGTTCAAATCAATAATTAAACAGTGTACACACCCATGTAAGTTATTTAGTAGCCTATTTCACTATTTTTTACTTGATGCTTCCATCGTTGACATTTTAAACGTCCTATTTTTGTGTATAAAGCGGTTGTTTTTTTTCTAAACGAAAAAAATTATTATGAAAAAAAATAAACAAAGATAACATTTCTGGCAGATATAAACTAGATGTTTAAGAGTTTCTCCTGTTTATCATCCTTGCTTGTCCTCGACCCACACGTTAAGAACGGCGTCGAGAAAAGTTTGTGAACTTTGGCAAAAGTTTCCAAACCGAGTCAAACTTGAGTGTGAACAAGCAAACCCGCTCCGGATACCTGATGCATCGCCGTCAGCCCGTCTATATTGGCGTGGTTGATATCTGCTCCCTGTCGCAGCAGCTCCGCCACCTCATCCCGGTCCCCGGCGGAGCAGGCGGCCATAAACACAGCGCCCTGGGCGAAGCGCACTCTGGCCCGTCGGTTTCCGGGAGCGGAGGACTGGCTCCTCGCCTCCGCCCCGGTTCGATCCGTCTCCGAGCCCTGCCACCGCTGCAGCTGATCCTGCCGCCGCTGCTTTGCCGCTTCGGACCGGGAACGGTCAGTTGCCGCCATCTTCCTCCCTCGGTTTCTCCCGGGGAGTTTCAACACATCAGACAAGTGATGTCCGATTCACGTACGAATTGTTCGTTTGAACCGATTCTTTGAAATGATTCATTCGAACTGATTCGATTTGTGAATCAATCACGGAGGAAGGACGGACGCGCTCGCGAATCGCTGAGGAGGTTCGTTCCACAAAATATAAATGTGATCTTGGACCACAGACCCAATCATAACGGTATTTTTTAATAATTTAGATTTATTCATCATCTAAATGCTGAATAAATAAGCTTTCCACTGATGTGTGGAGATGCGACTATCGTTATTTGAACATTTGGAATCTGAGGGTGCACAAAACTCAAAATAGGCCAACTGAGAAAATTGCCTTAAAACGTGTCTACATTTATTTCTTAGCCATACATATTACTACAAAATTAAGTTTTGATATACCTATTTATGGTAGAACATTTTCAAAATGTCCTCATGGAACATGATCTTCACTTAATATGCTAAGGATTTTTTGCATAAAATGTGTTATTTTGACCCCTACAATGTATTGTTGGCTATGACTACAAATATACACTACTTGTGACTGCTTTTGTGCTCCAGGGTCACAACTAGGCTACTCTATATGATCAGTTTCTTATCGATCATCAACTGAACAGTCAACAAAGTGTTCTGTGGTATATTTGTAGCAATAACACATTGTGCAGGTCAAAATTAAGTGATAATTGAGTGTTAAATCCTGTCATTTTACATTATTGACACAATTGCCTATTTTGATATTGTGCAGTGCTTTGTTACAATTTGTATTGTTAAAAGCGCTATATAAATAAAGATGACTTGACTTGACTTGAAAATGATTGATTTTATGCCAAAAAATCGTAAGGATATTACATGAAGATCATGTTCCATGAAGATATTTCGTAAATTTCCTAACATAAATATATCAAAACTTAAATTTTGATTAGTAATATGCATTGATAAGAACTGTTTTATTTTTTTGCACCCTCAGATTCCAGATTTTCAAATAGTTGTATCTAAGCCAAATATTGGTCTATCCTAACAAAGCTTATTTATTAAGCTTTCAGGTGATGTAGCCTATAAATCTCAATTTAAATAAAATACCCTTATGAGTGGTTTTGTGGTCCAGGGTCACATATATCAGAGACAGTAATCGAAAACAGTGATTTTACAACAATAAACCGCCTGAAAAACTGGAGTGTTCACTGAAACGAATTGTTCGAATGAACCGATTCACTAAAAGGAATCAGAGTGGAGAGAGGCGCCCTCTGCCGGGCGCGAAACAAGGCGCGCGCAACTTCATCAGCCAATAGAAACGCAGCGCCGTGATGACGCAGTAACTCCCACGCGCTTGAACTTGACGGAGCTGTGGCGTAGTGGATAGCGGATCGCTCTCCTATTAAAACAGCGCTGTAAAAGTCAAGAGACGTGTGCAAAGCTTCCCCACACCTACAGTTTGGAACAGCAATGGAAAATATAAAACTAAAATAAACGAACACCTAAAAATAAAGGCCAAAACAGCAGGAACAAAGGAGAACCTCTTAATGTTACTTTTGCGTTGTAGAACCTAGCCTGTGAAGCTTCATAATAAGATTATTCTTTCCTGATGTACTGCAAAAAAACAATTATTATTTTAAGCGAATACATATTCAATAAATCTCAAATTACAGTTGAATTAGAAGTCCAAACTTTATTAGGGCTGTTAATCATTCACATTAGAATACTGTAACTGAGCAGAAATGCATATTAGGACTAGGAGGTGTCTTAATCTACTGTCTGGCTCACACTTAAAGACAAATCCCAGATTGTGAAGCATTTACAATAGATTAACAGATTAGTTTAGTCCAGCACTAACCTTAATCTATGTCTGGCAAACATTTCAAACAAGAAAACAAAAAAAAACAAGAAGGTGCATTACAACAAGTACAAAAAGTAGCAAGAAATGTGCTTTAGACATAAACACATGACGTACAGTACAGTACAGTAGCAGTTGATGGAGCATTGCCAGGGCATATGGTCACATGGTTTACTTTCAATCAGTCGGTGCATAAACCTCCAGAAATAGCCTCAGAATCACTTTACTTTTACTATGCTGAGGTGCCTTCAAAACACAAATACTGATGAACCGAGACACACGAGACACATTCAGGGACCTTCTCAGAGAAATTCCCTTTCTTTCTGTTCCCTCTTTAAACAATGTTCTTGGTTCAATACAGATTTAGCTCTTTTTTTGTCCTGTTCTCTAAATACAGTAATGCATTTAAAATAGAAGAAGCAAAAAATGTGAAGCTTGGTATTTTTGTTTGCACTTACATGAATCATTCATCACAAAGTGTATTGTTTATGCTGTAAAGGATGTTTTTGAGGTGAGACCTGTTTTCTAGGCGGATGAACTTCTGGTTATGTAATATCACTGACGTGATTCATGTGTAAGTGGATTTTGCCCCAAAAATTCCTTTCTGATTTCCTTGCATGTCATGCAGAATTTTCTAGATTACCTACACACACACATATATATATATATATATACACACACACACACACACACACACACATATAAATATATATATTTATTTATTTTAATTGTTTTTGTGTGTGTGTATACTTTATAGTAAAAAATGCTTAAATTATCTTGGACCAAGAACATTTAGTGAAGTGCAGCATATCTTTTAAATACATTTCCCGGCTGTGTACATTGATGTGTACATCGTACATACATAAATACATTCTTTTTGCATGTTTTGACATTTTCTTGATTGTAATTCTCAAAACATCCTTTTTCAGCTGTGAGACAGAATCAAACTTTGCAAAGCATTTGTTTTCGTTCTGCTGACCATCAGGCACTGAAATGTTCACCTCGATGTTCCTGTGCATCATCACAGAGCATTGTGGGATATAGTGGTCTCTCAGGCCCCGTGGTTAAGGGATCAGGCTGGTGTTGGGGCTCCGAGGGGACGCATGGTGAGACCCTCTATCACGTCTGGGTGGCTCAGGGAGCAGGAGGCACTGGGGTGAGCCGAACTGGTGGTGAAAGACCCTCGGAGGTCCAGATTGACACAGAAAAGGCCTGGCAGGAGTTGGCGCTGGTACTGGTCCAATAGCAGCATGGCGTCCAGGACTGTGGAGCTGCCCCCGTAGACCCAGCCCGGAAGCAGATGCGCTGCACTGAAGCTGTCCGGGACCGACTGGGAATGTTTCAATTCCAGCTGATAGGAAAAGCTGAGATAGAAAGAAAAAGAAACACTTCCGTTATATTTGTGTCAATATTTGTGAGAATGTTGTGTATAACAGTAAGCTGGGTTGAGCATTTTAGGCTCCTTTATAATTCATAAATATCAACTATTTTTAATAAATAAGGCATATGAAATTGGATAAATATTTTGTTTTCTTTTTGGAAAACATACATTTTTAAAAGATTAAACTTCCTTATTATATATAATATTATTTATTTATTTAAATATATTAATAATTTTTTATATTTATTTTTTATTTAATAAGTTACATATACACACATACTGTGTGTGTGTATATATATACTATATATATAGGTAACTTATTAAATGAATATATATATATGTGTGTGTGTGTGTGTGTGTGTGTGTGTGTTTTAATATGTTAATTATATAAATGAAATTAATAAATTATTATTATTTACAAATTTATTATATATAATTAAATGTGTAAATCTTTATATATAGTTAAATAATTATTACATATGCGTATATATTATTTAAAATGTATATTATATAAAATTAAATGATATTTGAAAAAATAATGAAATTCATAATTCTATAGTCACTAGATTGTACCAAATTATATTTTTTATTGAACTGAATAGGTACTTGGAATTGGAATGTAAATATCCTTAAAGAAGAATGGTAAGATTAAACATTCTTATATTTATATTTACAAATATATTTATTTGAGAACAAAACTATGAAAATAGTTAAGATAGCAAGCAGAAAAATATGAAATAAACATTTGAAAGTCACAAGACTGTAGAATATTAAACACTGCTACATAGTTGCATTTGCAGGATTCTAACAAAATAACTATGGAAATATATACTGCTAGTAAGATATGAAACGACTTGGAGACTGAGCTTCTGGTGTGTGTGTGTGTGTGTGTCTGTGTGTGTGTGTGTGTGTGTTGTGTCTGTGTTGTGTGTGTTGTGTGTGTGTGTGTGTGTCTGTGTGTGTGTGTGGTGTCTTGTGTCTGTGTGTGTGTCTGTCTGTGTGTGTGTGTGTGGTGTGTGTCTGTGTTGTCTGGTGTGTGTGTGTGTGTGTGTCTGTCTGTGTTGTTGTGGTGTGGTGTGTGGTCTGTGTGTCTGTGTGGTTGGTGTGTGTGTGTGTGTGTGTGTGTGTCTGTGTGTCTGTGTGTGTCTGTGTGTCTGTCTTGTGTGTGTGGTTGTTGTGTGTGGTGTGTGGTTGTGTCTGTGTGGTGTCTGTCTGTGTGTGTGTGTGTGTGTGGTGTTGTGTGTGTGTGTCTGTGTGTGGTGTGTGTCTGTCTGTGTGTGTGTGTGTGTGTGTGTGGTGTGTGTCTGTGTGTCTGTGTGTCTGTCTGTGGTGGTTGTTGTGTGTGTGTGTGTCTGTCTGTGTGTGTTGTGTGTGTGTGTGTGTCTGTGTGTGTGTGTGTGTCTGGTTGTGTCTGTCTGTGTGTGTGTGTGTGTGTGTGTGTGTGTGTGTCTGTGTGGTGTGTGTGTGTGTGTGTGTGTGTGTGTTGTTGGTGTGTGTGTGTGTGGGTGTGTGTTCTGTCTGTGTATGTGTGGTGTGTTTGGATGTCTGATGTCTCTCACCGTGCAGACACCTGCTGTGACACACTCCTCCCCGCGTGTGACAAAACACTCTGCAGCAGCTTCACTGTCTGCTCCTTCATCCAGCCCACATCCTCCTGAATGTCTGGCAACCACTCCAGCAGTCTGAGACAGAGAGAGAGTTCAGGAATATATATATATATACTATTTAAACTTTATTTAGCAATTTCTTTTCATTTTTCAAATGTATACCATGAATTAAATGTACATTCTATATAAGACAAGTATTGCATGAACCCCCGCTCTGGTCATGTCCAGAGTTGTGATGAAGACTGTACCTCATGCTCAGTGACAGAGCTGATTCCAGAGGAAGTGTGTACGGTATCA
>QVTF01003097.1:7500-43897 GCA_003573665.1 Oxygymnocypris stewartii | reverse complement strand
GAACCTCGTTGTGTCTCTGAACATTAAGCAGGAGTAACAGAATCTTTGACAACAAAAGAAAATGCAACAACTTAAAAAAAAAAACATTTTAATTGAGAAATGAAATGCTGTATCAAATCATATGCGTGTAAGGCAGATTGAGAATCATGCATTTCTGTCAGGGAGTTTTCATCATCGTTCTTCATGTGAATAATCGTGTAGCTGTATGTAATGTAGTGTGTTAGTGATCAGTGAACGCGTGCTGGTCCGGTGTTAGAGATCAGTGAACGCGTGCTGGTCCGGTGTTAGTGATCAGTGAACGCGTGCTGGTCCGGTGTTAGAGATCAGTGAACGGGTGCTGGTCCGGTGTTAGTGATCAGTGAACGCGTGCTGGTCCGGTGTTAGTGATCAGTGAACGCGTGCGTGCTGGTGGTGTTAGTGATCAGTGAACGCGTGCTGGTCCGGTGTTAGAGATCAGTGAACGCGTGCTGGTCCGGTGTTTGTGATCAGTGAACGCGTGCTGGTCCGGTGTTAGTGATCAGTGAACGCGTGCTGGTCCGGTGTTAGAGATCAGTGAACGCGTGCTGGTCCGGTGTTAGTGATCAGTGAACGCGTGCTGGTCCGGTGTTAGAGATCAGTGAACGCGTGCTGGTCCGGTGTTAGTGATCAGTGAACGCGTGCTGGTCCGGTGTTAGTGATCAGTGAACGCGTGCTGGTCCGGTGTTAGTGATCAGTGAACGTGTGCTGGTGTTAGAGATCAGTGAACGCGTGCTGGTCCGGTGTTAGAGATCAGTGAACGCGTGCTGGTCCGGTGTTAGAGATCAGTGAACGCGTGCTGGTCCGGTGTTAGAGATCAGTGAACGCGTGCTGGTCCGGTGTTAGAGATCAGTGAACGCGTGCTGGTCCGGTGTTAGTGATCAGTGAACGCGTGCTGGTCCGGTGTTAGAGATCAGTGAACGCGTGCTGGTCCGGTGTTAGTGATCAGTGAACGCGTGCTGGTCCGGTGTTAGTGATCAGTGAACGCGTGCTGGTCCGGTGTAAGTGATCAGTGAACGCGTGCTGGTCCGGTGTTAGAGATCAGTGAACGCGTGCTGGTCCGGTGTTAGAGATCAGTGAACGTGTGCTGGTCCGGTGTTAGAGATCAGTGAACGCGTGCTGGTCCGGTGTTAGTGATCAGTGAACGCGTGCTGGTCCGGTGTTAGAGATCAGTGAACGCGTGCTGGTCCGGTGTTAGTGATCAGTGAACGCGTGCTGGTCCGGTGTTAGAGATCAGTGAACGCGTGCTGGTCCGGTGTTAGAGATCAGTGAACGCGTGCTGGTCCGGTGTTAGAGATCAGTGAACGCGTGCTGGTCCGGTGTTAGAGATCAGTGAACGCGTGCTGGTCCGGTGTTAGAGATCAGTGAACGCGTGCTGGTCCGGTGTTAGTGATCAGTGAACGCGTGCTGGTCCGGTGTTAGTGATCAGTGAACGCGTGCTGGTCCGGTGTTAGTGATCAGTGAACGCGTGCTGGTCCGGTGTTAGAGATCAGTGCTGGTCCGGTGTTAGTGATTAGTGAACGCGTGCTGGTCCGGCGCTCTGGCAGTGCTGTGTTTTGTCCAGTTCTCTCAGCTGCTCCATGAAGCCGGAGTTTGGACAGATATTCCTGTGTTGAGCGACGGCTTTAATGGCTTCACTCAGCGTCATGCCTTCATGAATCATCAGATACGCTAAAACCAGCGACGATGAGCGACTCAGACCCATCGCACAGTGCACAAGCACCTTACCTAGTGACAAACAATTGATCAAAAGCATGTTTCAATAATAATTACATTTATTTGTATCATTCTTTTTTGAAATTATATCGTGAATAAAGAACATGTCTATATTTTGCATTAAAAAAAAAAGATTTATTTTAGCATTTTGACATTTTCCTCACTCAAATTCCCATTTACAAAAACAACTAAATCATTTTATTATAATTATAAATAAAATATATATTTAATTAAGAAATAACTATTGTGTCAGTGATTGAGATACTATTATAGTTTTTTATTAATAGTAAAAAGATTTAGTATTTATGTAGTGTTATGCCAATTTTATTATAATATAAAAAAATTTTTAGTTATTTTAGGCTATTTTAATACAACAATTTAAGTAATTAAAATGAGAAATGTTGCCTTTATGTTTTTTTATTATGGTTTTTTATTTAAGTATAATAACCGTGTGTTGTGCATAATAAGAATTGCTCATTAGTAGTGCTGACAAATGATTAATCGCATCCAAAATAAAAGTTTTTATGTACATAATATATGTGTGTACTGTGTATATTTATTCTGAATATATAAATACACACACGTGTATATATATATTTGAGACAAATGTTACGTTTATATATACGTTTATATATTAAATTATATATATATATATATATATATATTATAATAAACATATTATGTAAACAAAAACTTTTATTTCGGATGCAATTAATTGCGATTTATCGTTTTACAGCACTAAAGAGTAAATCATAAAATGACACAAAATTAAAACAGTATCTTGATGCCAAAAAATTGAATGTCCTACAAACTGATGTGATTTCTTTATGCTAAACACGTATATTCAGGATGAATTGTGCATTAGTAGCTGATGTTTTGTTTGGCTTCCTCTCCTCACCTCCAGGGGTGCTCATGGCGGTCTTGATGAACTTGGCAGCGGAGTAGAAGAAGGGGCTCAAGTCAAAGGAGGGCATGTCAAACGCCTCCACGCCGTGATAGCTGATTTTAGTGTCTCTGTAGTAACTGGCTCCTGTGTTCACATTGAACTTCCCGTGAGCTGCGTTCAGCACGAATGTGATGTTCAGAGACTGGAGCAAGTGCTTGTCCTTCGCTGCGTACCTGATGAGATGCAGTCACAACACACACATACACACACACAATACACACACACACAGAGACACACACAGACACACACACATACACACACACACACGGAGACACACACACACACACACACAACACACATATACACACACACACACACAGAGCACACACACACAACACACACACAACCCACACACGGAGACACACACACACACATACACCACAACACACACACACACACACACACACACGGAGACACACACGCACATACACGCACACACACACACACACACACACACACACACACACACACACACACACACACAACACACACACACGCGTGAGATACAACGCACACACACACACACACACACTTGATATTTTCTTACACTTACATTTATAACATGAAAAGGAGCATACCAACTTTGTAAGGTATATTAATTAATAAAGGAGCAAAGCAAATGAGTAGAATCACTTTAACAAAGATGTAAAACAGATTAATACATGGCAAACTAAAATATTTTTTACACATTACTTTTCCATTATAAATATCTAAACTTTCTTAAAACAAGATACATTTACTTGAGAAGCATAATATATCAAGTCTTGTTTTCTGAAAAAGTCTTGTTTTTGCTTCAAATTAAAACATGACCTTGTTTTGCCTTTAAATTAAGATCATTTTTCTTTCCCCTTTTGACAGTTCAATGAACAAAATCAAACAAAATGTAGTTTTTTCAGAAAACAAACTTAATATCTTGAGTACTTTTGCTTCTGTCTTGATTTAAGAGTGGTTCTTTGCACTGGAGAACAAAACTAAAATACTGAGTAAAAATATTTATTGTTTGTAAATATTTATGTTTATAGGAGAATACGTTTTCTGTCTTTATGCTTTTTTGTTTTTTGACGGATTTGACACTTTCTCTCAAAGAGTTGAGGAAATAAAGAAATAGCAGGTATATATTTCTATTAGTTTATATTTCGATTAGTGCTGTAAAACAATTAAACACGATTAATTGCATCAAAATAAAAGTTTTTGTTAACATAAAATATATTTGTAGTGTATATTTATGATGTGTATATATAAATACAAACACATGCATGTATATATTTAATAAAAATATGTTATGTTTATGTATTAAATATATTTATATATAAAATAACATTTAAGAATATTAATATATACATGTACATATACAAATATTTTCTAAATATATTCTGCATATGTGTGTATTTATATATACATAATAAATACACATCTATATTAGTAAACAAAAACCTTTATTTTGCATGTGATTAATCGTTTGACAGCACTGATTTCTATGTGAATATGAAGCTTACTTTCCAAAATTCCCACATTCAAAATATTATTAAAAGCATGCATGGGATCTTCTTAAACTAAGGGATGAATATTATACATTTTCATATCACTGAAAAAAAAATGTAGGAACCGTTTTCACTCAGAAATTGCTAGTAAATTTCACAAATATTTCAAAGAATTTAAATGTGAAGTCTGTAATAGTATTATATTGTCAAATGTATGCCACACACAGAAAAATTATGTGGCTGGAGCAGTACCCTTAAAAATACATATTTGTACGTTTTTTACCTATATTAGTACATCAAGGGTACGTATTACTACTCCTAAGGTACTAATATGCACCTATTAGGGGTAAAAAAAAGGTACAAATATGTCCTTTTAAGGGTACTGCTCCAGCGACAAGCTGTTGTACCCCAAAATATACCATTTTAAACCCTTATTGTTTTGTGTGTATGGTGTATAAAATGTGTTGAAGAGTTTGAGAAAAGGAAAAGCATCTCACATGTCTCCGATGTATATCCCAGGCCTGACCTCATCCAGATGACCGCTGGATCCGGCTTTGACCCACAGCAGTCTCTGGAGCTCCGAGGCTGGAGGAGTCTCGTAGCGGCCGTTCCCACCGTCAGCCATCAGACGGCTGGTGTTACAGGACACATCCGAGAGAGAGACCAAACCAACACCACAGCAGCCGTCAATAACACTCCAGTCAGAGTCACTGTGTGCTTAACATGAAAAACCAGCTGTGACGTGTCTCGTCTCTGATCGCAGTACGTTTAAATATATGGAAGTGTAACCCCCCCGGGTCTTAGACATCACACAGAGCGGGTCTCGAACCCGGGATGCCGGCGCGGGAGGCGGGCGCTCTACCAAGGAGGCTAAAGACTACAGCCTCTAGAGCGCCTCTTTTTGAGGTCAGGGGAGTGAGGTTTACACACAGCCCTTACTGGCATACACATCTGTTACAGAATAGAGGTCTGCACGGGCTCAAAACTGAAGCCCGAACCCGGCCCGTACCCGAGATCGTCTAACCCGACCCGACCCGAGCGGCACAGTTCAATTTAGAGCCCAAACCCGACCCGAAACCCCCCCCCCCCCCCCACACACAAGAATAGCCAACAAAAAATAGGACAAAGGTTGCATTTCACGATTGCATGCAAATAACGGATTAATCAAGGCTCTGCCATTTCACAAACATTTACCAGTTATGAAAGTTGTGAACATCAGGTGCAGCGGTCGCATACATTCTGCCGAGTTTATGACTTTTGTATGGACAAGAAGATGATGACCGTGCAAATTATGGTCATTTTTTGTCAGTTAAGGCTCGTTAGCATTCTGTCTACTTTAAATCAGACATAAGATCTTAAATAAGATTGTATTTATTGAATGAATTTATCATTTATTTGAATTAGCGAGAGAGAGAGAGAGAGAGAGGAGAGAGCGAGAGAAGGGGTATGAATGTTGCGCGTGCATGTGAACCTGCGTCTGCGCGTCTCTCTCTATAAGCAATGAGGCTTAGTTACTTCAAAAACAGCGATTTTTGCCGCCTCATTGCAGATAAATATAATGTTGTGACTTGCGAGTCAGTAGCCTGTCGAAGCTATTTTACTAATAAAAGTTTCCGTGCTGTTTGTGCGCGATCTCTGATATGTTGTGCGTGCGGTCTATGAAAGCAGCGAAGCATAGTTTTGGTTTAAGCTACAAACCCGAACCCGACCCGAAGCTATCCATTAAACATTACACCGAAACCCCGAAACTATTTCGGGACCCGCGGGTTCGGGTCGGGTAGCAGACCTCTATTACAGAAGCACATATGAAAATGTATTCTATGACAGAAAGAATACTTTAATGCTGCTTATTATGCTATTTGTGTCTATTTCAGAGCTCAATAACCCCACTGTACACCTTGAATTTATGGAAAACACCAGCTCGGGCATTCTAGGAAAACGTCTTATTTTTGTCACGGTCCCTGACCGGCCACCAGATGTCTCTGTTGAGCACATGCTTGTTGTTTGGTGCCATGTGCTCTCCTGTCTATTGTCTGTCCTCTCTCATCTTGTTACCCCAATCATTGTTTCGGTTGCTCCAACTGTGTCTCTCTCGTACCCTGGTTTGTCTCCCTATTTAACCCTCCTGGTGTCTGCCGTACTGTGTGGTTTCATGTTTGCCTGTTCTGTGTTTCACTGTCTGCCTGTGTTTTCCTCCTTCGGGGTGGTTTTTGTTATCTTTGTGTTATTAAAGATTAATTCTCCTGCAGTGAGTCCTCACCTCATTCTCTACTCCTCAAGTTTATGTGACATTGGAAAAGAGAGCCACACGGTCACGTAAACCACACAAAGGTATGTTTTCATTTTTGTTTGAATTAATTGAAGCTGAAGGTGTGAATTATTAAAAATATATTTTTTTTTTTACTAAAACAAATCATTTCAGCTAGTTGCCAAGGATATACTGAAATAACTCCAAATAAAATATTAATAAAAACTATATATAGACATTAAAAAAAAACGAAATTACTAAAATTGTTCGAATAAAGATGAAAACAATCTATAAAAATATTAGTAAACTATAATAGTATCTTAATGATACTAAAATAAACCGCAAAAACAAAGTATAACCGATGGATTAGATTAATTGTTTTTGTATTATTTGGTTTGCAACACCTTAATAATAAATCAAATAAAAATAATACAAACAACTTTAACATCAAATGTTTGGTTTAAAAATATGAAACTTATTTTCACGTTGACGTCCTCATGTAAGCTAGTTATGAATCCATCAATGAGCAATGACTAACTTTATCTCTTTATGAATATCCTGTTTATCATTGTGTAATCAAGTTATAATTAATAAAGTTAAAGTGCCATTATAAATCTCAGTCGAGCATGCATGTGCTCACATAACACTTTTACACATTTCAATTCAAGTATTATTCAATATAACCAATGCATCTATGAACGAATCATAAGATATTTTCAAGCACAAACAGGACTCACGGTGTGTTGAGGAACAGCTCGTGCGTGTGTGTGCGTATGTGTGTGTGCGCGCGTGCGTGGTGTGTGTGTGTGTGTGTGTGTGTGTGTGTGTGTGTTTAAGCCTGTCGGAAGACACACTGATGACTTTATATATCTATCTATGTATATCTGATTGATGCGACTCTAAACATCCGTTCTTCAGGGAGCAGAAGAACCCATATAAGACGATCTGGTGAGAAGATCTCAGTAATATCACACTGTTTATAACTGAATCGAGACCGAGGGTTGATTCTGCTCATTTCCTCGTCTGTGTCCGAGTAAACAGAGTCTTAAATTAGACCAGCTCATTCCCAGATAAAAATACATCAGCTCTCAGACTCAACACAAGAGACTTCGTTTGCTTTGCTGCACAGCTGCTTTTTATCTTTCATAAAGTGTGCGCGCGTGTGTGTGTGTGTGTGCGCGCGTGCGTGTGTGTGTGTGCGCGCGTGCGTGTGTGTGTGTGTGTGTGTGTGTGGCTTTTTTTAAAGTCTCTTTTTCTTTAGAGTCTAAAAAATACAGAAAAAACTAATATTGTGAACAAAGCTGAATTTTCATCATCATTACTGCAGTCTTCATGATCCTTCAGACATCATTCTAATATGCTGATTTATTATAAATGTTGGAAACCATTTTTGCTGCTTCATATTTTAAGCTGTGATACCTTTTTTCAGAAAAAAACTGAATTTATTCAAAATAGATCATGTGACATCGAGGACAGGAGTAATGATGTTAAAATTCATCTTTGATCACGGAACTGAATTATATTTTAAAGTATATAGATAGAAAATTATTTTACATTTTTCACAATATTACGGTTTTCTTTGCATTTTTTTAATCAAATAAATGCAGCCTTGAGCATAAGAAACATTAATATTTTACTGATCCCAAACTTTTGAACTTCATATATAATTAATTGAATAAAGAGTTTATTAAAAAACTAAAAAGCAGCTTTGCAGCAAACAAATGAACTCTCTTGAGTATAAAAATACAGAAATCAGATGTACAGTAAAATATCAAGTCAACGTGAACTTTATTTGCTTTTATACATGAAAATATAATTAATTTCATTGTTTATTTAAAAACCACCCAAGGTTGACCAAAGTGCTGTACAGAGACAATATGATCGATACATAATAAAATATATATTTAGTCATTTATTAAATATTTTGTTATTGTATTAGACTCGCCTGTAGTCGGTTAAGCATTTATGTTGACTTTTACATATTTATCACATAAATCATTGATAAGACAACTGTCATTTTTTAAATATTTTAATTTGTGCTGTCAAACGATTAATTGCATCCAAAATAAAAGTGTGCATTATACTCATTTGTAAGTCGCTTTGGAGAAAAGCATCTGCTTAATGACCAAATGTAAATGTGTGCTCTGTATATTTATTATGAATATATAATACACACATTTACAGTATATATTTCAGAAAAATGTTATGTTTAGATATTAAATACACACACACGTAAATATTTTTGAAATATATACTGTATGTGTATCTATCTCTCTCTATATATATAATGTAAACGAGAACTTTTATTTTGGATGTGATTATTAGTTATGCAGCACTGGTTTTAAGCTTTAATTTGTGTAAGGTAATGTACAGTATCTGTCACAGTGTTTGGTCCTGTAGTGTGTAGTGTGTGATGGTCCAGAGACTGCTATACATATACTGGAGGTAGTGTGTTGTGTTTGTACTTGTGAATGGGTGTTTTTTTTACTATACTGCTCAATGGCATTAAGTCAAATTGCATGAGATATCTGTTTGGTTTGTTTTTAATCTCAGATTTATAGCAAACCTTTTTCACCGATGATCTCTCTAAAAGTGCATAGATATCTTTGCATGTGAAGTGCATGTTCAAGCCTTTCACTGCGGTCAAAATTCACAGTATTTACCCCAAACCCACTGAAATATGAACTGAATAGACGTGTCTGCAGTGATCGAGTGCCATCATTCATGACTTCAGTGGATGCTGGAAGCACCTTCACCGACTCTCAGCAGTCCATCATCCTAACATCCCTAACGAGAGACACCCTACATAGGGCGCAACTCTGTGTGATAATAGAGGAGAACTGAGATATAACACACAAATATTGGTTGCAACGATCAGCATTTTTACCTACATATATAACAATCTAGTTAATTGACTATTCACTATTGCATCCAATATCTGTGTGTGATAAGAGTATATCTTAAATGTTTTTATTTAAATTAATAGTTCACTCAAAAAAAAAAAAGCACTCATCCTAAGGCCATCCCAGATTTGTTTCTTCATCAGATTTGGAGAAATGTAGCACTGCATCAGTGTCTCAGCAACGGATGCTCTGCAGTGAATGGGTGCCGTCAGAAAGATGTCAAAATACAAGTTTATAATCCATAATAACTCTTCCTCCGGTGTAAAAGTGCATCTCTTGTTGTTTCTCACATCAAAATCCAGCCATACATGTGTTTAGAGCTGTTTTGTCTTGTAAACGCTGCTTGATCTGTGCAGATTTCTCTCCTGATTCAGACCAGAACACCTTCACTGGAGGAAGAATTACTTATTATGACTCATATTTTAGTTAATAACTTAGTCTTAATGCTGGATTTGTTTCAGTTTGGTCTTCTCCAGATGTTAACTGATGGACTGGAGTGCTGTGGATTATTGTGATGTTTTTATCCGACTCTCATTCTGACGGCACCCATTCACTGCAGAGCATACATTGCTGAGACATCTCTCCGAATCTGATGAAGAAACAAACTCATCCTAATCTTGTATGACCTGAGGGTGAGGACATATTCAGCACATTTAAATTTTATGGTAAACTATTCCTTTAAGAAAAGAAAGAAGCATAAGCTCCGCCCACTGTTAAATCTCATTGGTCCACTGGTCAGGACGTTCATCACGTGATCAGTCCTGTAGCGGTTTCTCAGAGCAGGACACACCGTCTGTGTTTCCTCTTCCTCTGCAGGTCCAGGTCCAGCAGCAGAGCCAGGAAGTTCCTGTTGGGATGGATGGCGCGTTTCCGGACGACGCGCCGCATGGCCGTCTGCAGAGGCATGTCGTGATACAGCATCAGGTACGCCAGCACCAGTGACGAGGAGCGGCTCATTCCCATGATGCAGTGCACCAGAACTTTTCCTGAGGAAGGTCACATACAGACTTTATGGTTTTAATAGAAGACGTTTTACCGCCTCGCTGGTAAAATAACTCCCACAATTCCTTGCAACG
The DNA here is from genome assembly GCA_003573665.1 of Oxygymnocypris stewartii. Taxonomy (NCBI): domain Eukaryota; kingdom Metazoa; phylum Chordata; class Actinopteri; order Cypriniformes; family Cyprinidae; genus Oxygymnocypris; species Oxygymnocypris stewartii. The sequence goes on along the minus strand of QVTF01003097.1, from coordinate 33,512 downwards.
ATTCATTTGATGGCCTTGAGCTCACTGCTGTTTCTACAGACCTCGAGAGTCCAACACAACCGTCCGTCAGTGAGTAAAACACTTCAGCCTCGCATAAGAAAGAGTCTCTTCTGCTCAGCAGGATGCATTTATTTCATCAAAAATACTGAAATATTGTTACCATTTAAAATAGCTGTTTTCTATGTGAATATCTGTTTCACATATCATTATTCCAGTGTCACATGATCTTCAGAAATCATAATAATATACTGATTTACTGCTCAAGAAACATTTCTGATTATTATCAATGTTGAATATTTTTGTGGAAACTGATTTTTCAGGATTCACAGATGAACAGAAAGTAAAAAAAAACAGTATTTATATCTATTTTGTAACATTTATAAATAATTTACTGGCACTTTTCGTTAATTTAATGCATCTAGTGATGAATAGATAGTATAACTGTATTTAAAAACATATTTTTAATGGAAGTGTGTTTGCACATGTAAAGTGCTTTTTTTTTTTTAAATTAAGATGTCTTGATATTTTTTACTAAAATCAAGACAAACAGACTTGTATTTGCAAAATATATATATTTTTTGTATATAGTTCTCAACCCATATTAGTTCAGTAATATATTGCAAGTGAAACTGGACATTCAACGCTGACTAAATGTAGAACAAGACTTGATTTCTTCTGTTTTTGACCTGAATGTAGAACCTGGAGGTTTATTTCACTCTTCAGAACACCTCCATGTATCCAAATATAAAATTATATATTTATTTAATATAATTGCCAAATGTATCAATATGTTGACAGGCTGCATCAGCTACAGATTCAGCCTAAATCACGATTGGTTATCACATACTGTATAACCTACATGAACATAAAAGTCTTTACCGAGTAAAGCAGTGCGTTTACGTTTCTCTGGAAGATCATGAAGATGTTTTATTTAGAATAACATGCGCTCGTTAATCACACACACGGTCAGTCCAGGAGCGTGTTCAGAACGTGATTAACACTGCTTGTCTTCTGGAGCGATGTCTTACCGTCAGGAGCGTTGAGAGCTTTGTGAATGAAGTCTGCTGCCGGTTTGAAGTAAACGTCTAAATCGAAGTGTGTGGAGTCTTCAGCGGGGATCCGCAGTACACAAAACCAGTGCCGTAGTAGTTCTGGTCCCCGATGCTCCCTCTCTTGGAGTGAGCGGCGTTCAGTATGTGAGTGATGCCGAGGTTCTGCAGGGCGCCGCGGTTCTGTGCTATTCCTCTGACGGGAGAAATTATATAGAAAAGCATCGTCTCTGGTCACATATCAATATCAAAATCAGCCTGGTTCACTTTCTTTAAGGAAGAGTTCAACCAAATTCCAGTCAAATAGTTATTTTAGTATCATTGATAGAACATAAATCAGATTTATCATTATTATTTTTAATATTGTTTTTATTTGTTTTACTTCGTTTTTTAAAGTACTTCAAGTTAAACTACAGAAATACTACCTAGGAAACTTTCTGAAATAAAATAATTCATAATCATATATTTTTTTTAATGTCAAAAATATTAAATTAAAAATAAAAATAGTTTAACTATAAAAACGTTTCTAGTATAAATTGGCCACTTTTCACCATAAAATCAATTTCTGATGGATACAAGTTCCTAAAATGTCCTAAAAATCAATCAATTAAATGTATATTAAATCAATTTGTATACATTAAAATCAATTAAATGTATACAACTGCTGCATTATTGGATATCAGAAATGCACGAGTTTATGCAAATCAGTGTTGTGAAGTCTATTTGAATAAGTGGTCACATTTATAATGGTATAAATATGTTAGCTGTCAAACAGAAGACCCGAGCAGCTCGTACTCACACGTTCCCGATGTACAGGTTTGGCCAGACCTCATCGATCTGGTGCAAGTTTAACTTACACGAGTCCAAAACTTTCTCCAGGTCCTTGACTGACAGATACTCTTTCCTGCTGTATTTACGGGCCATCGCTTCTTTCCAGAATTACAGATGAAGAGTGTTTATAATGATCTGGGCTCCGGACTCGTGGCGCACGCACTGATCTCACACAACAGCTGTGTCCCCGGTTTAGTGTTTCAGCGTGTGCAGATAGTCTTACTCACGGAGACACGTATATCTACACACACTCACTCACTCACACTCACACACACACACACACACACTCACACTCACACACACTCACACACACACTCACACACACGTCTACACACGCACACACACAGACACGTATACACACATCTTCACACACGTCTACACACACACACACACACACTCACACATCTTCACACACACACTCACACATCTTCACACACCCACACATCTTCACACACTCACACACCCACACATCTTCACACACCCACACCTTCACACACACACACACATCTTCACACACTCACACTCACACGCTCACATCTACACTCACACACGCTCACATCTACTCACACACGCTCACATCTACACTCACACACGCTCACATCTACTCACACCACACATCTACACACACCCACACATCTACACACACCCACACACACACTCACATCTACTCACACACACACATCTACACACACCCACACATCTACACACACCCACACACACTCACATCTACACACACACACACATCTTCACACACACACACACTCTACACTCACACACACATCTACACTCACACACACACTCTCACATCTACACTCACACACACACGCTCACATCTACACACTCTCACACACACACACACACACACACACAGACACGTCTGATCTGTTCTGTTCCTCTTCAGTTCACAATGAGAACATCTGTCAAACTACTAAAAGGTAAGTCATTATTCGCTGATAATCTTCTGAAATCTTTTTCACTTTTGTTCTGATTCAGAAACTGATGCTTTGTAAATCATGCCGCTCTGCTCAGTGCAAGACACTTTTGTAGATTAACAGACCGTATAAACTGGTGCATACAGAAATAAAGATATATAATAACAAAATCAGTACATTTATAAATTTAAGAGATATTATTCTGGTAATGCCAGAAAAAAACGAAATAATTGAATGAATAAATATCAGCAAATATAACAAACACCCAAACAAATGTATTTTGTACGACACAATGTAAATGTCATGGAGTAAATAATGACCACATTTTCTTTATTGAGGTGAAATTATTAAATATTATAAACATTTGGTAATGCAGTGATTATTTTAACAAAACTAACCAAATAAAAAAATGTTTATTTTGGAGGGAGACAACTTTTTATTATAGTGAAATATTCTAAAGAGTTTGATTAAAGCATTATTAAATCAATCAATCAATGCGTCTGTGGGCAAATATAACAAAACGCCCAACTAAAAATAATATAAAAATATATAATAATAATAATGGGGACTTTTGGGAACCTTACATTTTTCACTATAAATTATAAGAAAACATTTCACGGTAAAAAATACATGTATTGTTAAATATACAATAAAAACTTAAGTATTCATCAAAGTATTATGAGAGGTAAAGTGTGCTAACATCTTGCTTAAAAGATTAATCAAATATTCACACTTAAAAATGGATCTCATGGCATTTCTGAGAAACCCTTTTATTTTTAAGAGTGTAACATGTACTTTAGTGGTTTTCTGAAGACCGGCTGGAAGTATTCAGAGCACGCAGCTGTTTGAGAAAGCCTCGGTTGGGGAAGATCCAGCGCCGCTGTTTGACCGTTTTAATAGCGTCCAGCAGAGAGAGATGCTGGTGTATCATGAGATAAGCCAGAACCAGAGACGCCGAGCGACTCACACCGACCGCACAGTGAACCAGAACACGCTCTGTAGAAGACAACAGAAGGACATTTATATCTGGATAGCCCTCAGACAGTCAATCTGACCATCTCTGCTGGTATTAAGCTTGTGCACAGAATGATATTCAGTGTGCAGGGCTGCATTTTCAACTTCGGGTCGAGTACACTTTTAATAATAAAGGTTCTTCACAGTGATGCCATGGAACGGGTCATCAAACGTGATCCTTGAGAGCCCTGCAAAGTTGAGCTTTAACTTCTCTCAAGTTTCAAGTATACCTAAGAGCGTGATTAGTTGCTTCAGGTGTGTGTTAATAAGGGGTCTGAGCTAAACTGTGCAGAACACGGGGCCCTCCGGACTGAACTCGGTGACCCCTGCCATTGAAGAACCGTCTTTGGATCCACACAGAAGCATTCAGTCAAAGGTTATTTAAAGAACATCTAACTTTTATAATCTTAAGAAGCTTCTTTCACTCAATTGCATGTTTGTAAGGTTCCTGTTTTATTGGACTGTCCAGCTTTTAATGTATGTAGACAACTCTTTTATGACTTTTATGAATTTTTGCCAGACATTTGTTTAGAATTTGTATCATATGTTAATGTAAACATATTGTATAATATAACTTGTGTTTGTTTGCTGGTTTTTATTGTACCTGTATTTTTTTTTAATAGTTTTTGCCACGAAAATAGTCTAAGATGCTGACATGGAATTAAATAAACATACTACCATCTTCTTTCGCACAAAGAAGCTTTAGTGAAACAGAGGTTCTTTATGTGTTAAGGTTCTTTATGGAACCATTTAGACAAAACAAGGTTCTTCGGTATGGCATCATGACCGTGAAGCACCTTTTTACGAAGTTTAAAAAGCGTTTTTAAGAGTGTAAACCCTGAGACAGTTTTACCTCCTGAGAACTGAGAACCTCCTTTATATAATCAGCACAGGGGTGAAAGTAAACCGACAAGTTAAACGATGGTGAATCGTCAGCGGGGGGACGCCGTAATACTCCACCGTTGAGCCGTAGAACCGGTGGCAGCCCTGGCAAGTGCATCGTCCCGTGAGCGGCGTTCAGGACGTGAGTGATGCCCAGCTTCCACCCACTGAACCGATCATATAGCCACGAACCTGCAGATCACACACAACACACAGACACACACACAGACACACACACACACACACACTGAACCGATCATTAGCCACAGACCTGCAGATCACACACACACAACAGAACACACACACAGACAACACCACACACACACACCACACAACTGAACCGATCATTAGCCACAGACACCTGCAGATCACGCACACCACACACACACTGAACCGATCATTAGTGTAGTAAAAATACCAGTTTACTATAGAGCTATTGTTTCAGCTCCGGGAATTAGTTAGTTAAATAGTTTAATATGCTCGATTAAGCCCTATTAATATTTCTTTACAGTTTACACCTTATTAAGTGCTGTCCAGCAATCACTAAAAGTACATTCTGTTAATCTAATTAAAATCTCGCTTACATTCCCCGTGCCCCAGGTAATGATAAACAAGATTAATAATTTCTCTTTTGAGCTAGGCTGCGTTATCTTTAGGGCAATAAGGATAAAAATACTTCAAATCACATTCCAGAGACACTTGGTTATAAAATGGAAAAGGTTTTATTCGTGATATGGCTATTCTAACATAAATGGATTATTTAATAAAGCATAGACATACACACACATAGAGAGTTTTGGGTTAAGGTTTAGAGAATGACATTCTTTCCTATTTCATAACTTAGCCAACCAGCAAAAGATCACGAACAAATACGTATGTTTTGTTACTGCATTCAGATCATATTTTAACCAGTTCAGTCAGGATTAGGAATTCAGTTTGTACTTGCTTGAATGGGTTTAAAGCAGGCTCGTGATTGGTTCGTTTTCCCGCGGGAGTTCTTTGTTTCGGGCGTCACGTGTTCAGCTCGGGCTCCTTCGGTTGTTCTCGTGTGGAGACTTGAAATGGCTGCGTGACGTCATCGGGAAAGCTCTCCTCCGCAATCGTTGACTTCGTGGCTCCGTTACGGCTTTGGCACGGTCTTAGACCCCCTCCGATGGTTGGTTTCGTTGAGAGAGAGTCCGGCGGGCCGGCTTCCAGGTCAGCCTTGCGCGCGTTTGAACGCGCCGAGTTCAGGAGCGCCAGAGAGTTGCAAGAGGAAGAGAGAGCGAGCACGCCGAACGCGCCTCGTCTTTTCAACTGTCCGGTTTGGACATCCCCAAAGGCGGCTGGTCCAATCAGAGCGTCGGTACTGGGCGGAGCCCCGCCTGCACGGCTGGTCTTTTGCAAGGCATTTTCAATGGAGAAAAGAATAACTTTTGATCCCTGTATTAAAACTTTTATCAAGTTTACACATTTATAATATCACCACATTCGTTATCGTACTGATTTATGAAATTTTGCAACCATTCATAAAAGTCTAAACACTACCTAAACATTCCAGCTTAAAGTATGATTAGAAATCAGCCCACGTTCTCCTAACTTAATATTCATATTCCACAAGCATATGAGAGAAAGAGTACATATTAATATCCATGTATTTCTTGGGTAGATAGTTTTAATAATCGTGAGTGGAATAAATGTCAGTAATCCTATATGTGGATCGCGTTCCTTTTGTCTGTCTTGATGCAAAGGGAGCGTCTTGTGCTGGATGAGGGGGGTGTCTTAAAGTATGCAGACACTGAGTCGCCGTGGAAGAGTTAGTGATGGGGGTCAGATGACCTTTCCCTTTCTGAAAGTAACCAAATTCCCCAACGATGTGCTGTTTTTCCATCGCATTTCTCTACACATTAGCCACAGACCTGCAGATCACGCACACACACACACACACACACACACACTGAACCGATCGTTAGCCACAGACCTGCAGATCAAACAACCATCAGACGGGCCCCAGAGCCGCGCGCACACACACACACACACACACACTGAACCGATCATTAGCCACAGACCTGCAGATCAAACAACCATCAGACGGGCCCCAGAGCGCGCGCACACACACACACACACACACACACACAGAACCGATCATTAGCCACAGACCTGCAGATCATCCAACCATCAGACGGACCCCAGAGCACGCACACACACACACACACACACACACACACTGAACCGATCGTTAGCCACAGACCTGCAGATCAAACAACCATCAGACGGGCCCCAGAGCGCGCGCACACACACACACACCACACACACACACACACACACACACACACACACACACTGAACCGATCATTAGCCACAGACCTGCAGATCAAACAACCATCAGACGGGCCCCAGAGCGCGCGCACACACACACACACACACACACTGAACCGATCATTAGCCACAGACCTGCAGATCATCCAACCATCAGACGGACCCCAGAGCACGCACACGCACACACACACACACACACACACTGAACCGATCAGTAGCCACAGACCTGCAGATCAAACAACCATCAGACGGGCCCCAGAGCACGCACACACACACACACACACACACACACACTGAACCGATCATTAGCCACAGACCTGCAGATCATACACCATCAGACGGACCCCAGAGCGCGCACACACACACACACACACTGAACCGATCATTAGCCACAGACCTGCAGATCATACAACCATCAGACGGCCCCAGAGCGCGCGCACATACACACACACACACACACACACACACACACACACTGAACCGATCATTAGCCACAGACCTGCAGATCATACAACCATCAGACGGGCCCCAGAGCGCGCACACACACACACACTGAACCGATCATTAGCCACAGACCTGCAGATCACGCACACACACACACACACTGAACCGATCATTAGCCACAGACCTGCAGATCATACAACCATCAGACGGGCCCAGAGCGCGCACACACACACACACACAACACTGAACCGATCATTAGCCACAGACCTGCAGATCATACAACCATCAGACGGACCCCAGAGCGCGCGCACACACACACACACACACACACTGAACCGATCATTAGCCACAGACCTGCAGATCATACAACCATCAGACGGCCCCAGAGCGCGCGCACATCACACCACACACACCCACACACACACACACACACACTGAACCGATCATTAGCCACAGACCTGCAGATCATACAACCATCAGACGGGCCCCAGAGCGCGCACACACACACACACACTGAACCGATCATTAGCCACAGACCTGCAGATCACGCACGCACACACACACACACACACTGAACCGATCATTAGCCACAGACCTGCAGATCATACAACCATCAGACGGGCCCAGAGCGCGCACACACACACACACTGAACCGATCATTAGCCACAGACCTGCAGATCATACAACCATCAGACGGGCCCCAAAGCGCGTGCACACACACACACACCACACACACACACACTGAACCGATCATAGCCACAGACCTGCAGATCACGCACACACCACACACACACACACACACACACTGAACCGATCATTAGCCACAGACCTGCAGATCACGCACACACACACACACACACACACACCACTGAACCGATCATTAGCCACAGACCTGCAGATCACGCACACACACACACACACACACACACTGAACCGATCATTAGCCACAGACCTGCAGATCACACACACACACACACACCACACACACTGAACCGATCATTAGCCACAGACCTGCAGGTCACGCACCCACACACACACACACACACACTGAACCGATCATTAGCCACAGACCTGCAGATCACGCACACACACACACACACACACACATGAACCGATCATTAGCCACAGACCTGCAGGTCACGCACACACACACACACACACACACACACTGAACCGATCATTAGCCACAGACCTGCAGATCACGCACACACACCCACACACACACACTGAACCGATCATTAGCCACAGACCTGCAGATCACGCACACACACACACACACACACACTGAACCGATCATTAGCCACAGACCTGCAGATCACGCACACACCACACACACACACACTGAACCGATCATTAGCCACAGACCTGCAGATCACGCACGCACACGCACACCACACACACACTGAACCGATCATTAGCCACAGACCTGCAGATCATACAACCATCAGACGGCCCCAGAGCGCGCACACACACACACACCACACACACTGAACCGATCATTAGCCACAGACCTGCAGATCACGCACACACACACACCACACTGAACCGATCGTTAGCCACAGACCTGCAGATCAAACAACCATCAGACGGGCCCCAGAGCGCGCGCACACCACACACACTGAACCGATCATTAGCCACAGACCTGCAGATCACGCACACACACACACACACACACACACTGAACCGATCATTAGCCACAGACCTGCAGATCATACAATCATCAGACGGGCCCAGAGCGCGCACACACACACACTGAACCGATCATTAGCCACAGACCTGCAGATCATACAACCATCAGACGGGCCCCAAAGCGCGTGCACACACACACACCACACACACTGAACCGATCATTAGCCACAGACCTGCAGATCACGCACACACACACACACACACACACTGAACCGATCATTAGCCACAGACCTGCAGATCACGCACACACACACACACACACACACACACACACACACACAGAACCGATCATTAGCCACAGATCTGCAGATCACGCACGCACACACACACACACACACACTGAACCGATCATTAGCCACAGACCTGCAGATCTCACACACACACCACACACACACACACCACTGAACCGATCATTAGCCACAGACCTGCAGGTCACGCACACACACACACACACTGAACCGATCATTAGCCACAGACCTGCAGATCACGCACACACACACACACACACTGAACCGATCATTAGCCACAGACCTGCAGGTCACGCACACACACACACACTGAACCGATCATTAGCCACAGACCTGCAGATCACGCACACACACACACACACACACTGAACCGATCATTAGCCACAGACCTGCAGATCACGCACACACACACACACTGAACCGATCATTAGCCACAGACCTGCAGATCACGCACACACACACACACACTGAACCGATCATTAGCCACAGACCTGCAGATCACGCACGCACACACACACACACACACACTGAACCGATCATTAGCCACAGACCTGTAGATCACGCACGCACACGCACACACACACACTGAACCGATCATTAGCCACAGACCTGCAGATCATACAACCATCAGACGGCCCCAGAGCGCGCACACACACACACACACACACACACTGAACCGATCATTAGCCACAGACCTGCAGATCATACAACCATCAGACGGCCCCAGAGCGCGCACACACACACACACACACACACACACTGAACCGATCATTAGCCGCAGATCACGCACACACACACACACACACCACACACACTGAACCGATCATTAGCCACAGACCTGCAGATCATACAACCATCAGACGGCCCCAGAGCGCGCACACACACACACACACACACTGAACCGATCATTAGCCACAGACCTGCAGATCACGCACACACACACACACTGAACCGATCATTAGCCACAGACCTGCAGATCATACAACCATCAGACGGCCCCAGAGCGCGCGCACACACACACACACACACCACACACACACTGAACCGATCATTAGCCACAGACCTGCAGATCACGCACACACACACACACACACACACTGAACCGATCATTAGCCACAGACCTGCAGATCATACAACCATCAGACGGCCCCAGAGTGCGCGCACACACACACACACACACACACACACACAACACACACTGAACCGATCATTAGCCACAGACCTGCAGATCATACAACCATCAGACGGCCCCAGAGCGCACACACACACACACACACACTGAACCGATCATTAGCCACAGACCTGCAGATCATACAACCATCAGACGGCCCCAGAGCGCACACACACACACACACACACACACACACACACACACACACTGAACCGATCATTAGCCACAGACCTGCAGATCATACAACCATCAGACGGGCCCCAGAGCGTGCGCGCGCACACACACACACACACACACACACACACACTGAACCGATCATTAGCCACAGACCTGCAGATCATACAACCATCAGACGGGCCCCAGAGCGCGCGCCACACACACACACACACACACACACACACACACTGAACCGGTCATTAGCCACAGACCTGCAGATCATACAACCATCAGACGGCCCCAGAGCGCGCGCACATACACACACACACACACACACACACAACACACCACACACACTGAACCGATCATTAGCCACAGACCTGCAGATCATTCAGACGGCCCCAGAGCGCACACACACACACACACACACACACACACACACACAGTACTAAAATAACTAATATAAAATTTGAAAACTGTTAAAGCATTAATAAACATAATATAATAAAACACACACAGTGTTTATATTACTTTAAATGTACACACTAAAACTTTAATTTGTGTGTATATATATATATATACACACACACACACACATTTTTCATTTTGATTTTAGTTTGAGTAATTTTGTGTTTTTGTCATTTTATTAGTTGTTTTTTATCACTATTTTACATTTTTTTATTTAAATTAAAACTACTAAAAATGACAAACACAAAATGATTAAAACGCACTAAAATAAAGTTACATTATAAAAAATAACAAAACGTCAAATATTAATACAATTAAAAAATATTGTCTATATATATTATTGCAATACTGAAATAACACTGATGTATATGTTTATTAATTTAAATTTCAGTATGTTTTAGTTATTTTAGTTCAAGAAATGGACATGAGAAATGTTGCTTGGTAATGGTAATAATTGTTTGTATTTTATTTCATGTAATGAAAGTGTTTTTAGTTTGAGTTATGACTCTGTGACTCACATATCACCCAGGAAAAGGTTTGGCCAGACTTCATCCACATGATTAGCACTCCTCTTCCCTGCGAACAGTATTTTCTCCAGTTCTTTAATGGAGGGTGTTTCACAGCTCATCGTGGATCTCTGTGTCTGTATGTGATCTGAGCACAAACACAGCGTGTCTCTGTGCAGCTCATGTGTGCTGCGGTCCAGTATGAGCAGATACTTGTATCTGAAGTGACAGGAGCAGCTGCAGCTGGGCTTCTAAAATTAACTTTAACATTTAGCAATGCACTGATGTTCACCGTGCACAATCATAAACAGTGAGTTTGCATGAACACCAACCACGTTTACATCAGACAATGGTGCTTTAAGGAAAAATTAGAGTTAAATGAATTAAAGTTAAAGCTGTTCAGCTGACTAAACCGGTTGAGAAGCAGAAGCCATGACTTAAAGCCATGAGAAACAATAAAAGCACCGGACGCTGTAGTTCCATCGCTGGCCAGCGGATATCGCTGTGCGCTCGGCGGCGGAAGTGACATCATCTGCAGTATTTCCACACAGCTGTCTGATCGACTGTGCTCCTGTCGCTGTGGCAGGGCGCGATGTTTTACCTCAAGTGTCCCGACAGAGAGACATTTAGGAGATATATCGCGACTCGGAGTGAAGAATCTGATGTGTAACGTAAGTGAAGCGCTGCAGACAATCCGCTAGCATGCTAACACACTCACATGCATCTGAAATATCATATTAATACTAGAGTGATGAATTGTAACTGGCGTATTATTCAATTTTCAGGTTCGTTCTTTGTTTTCTTTTCATTTATTATTGCTGTAATAGGTTTATGAGTGTGAATGAGAAATGATAGTCATTTAGACATTTGCAGATTTAAAGTGGCACACTGAATATTTATGTCATTTGGTGATTTTTAATATTTTGTGTTCTGATTATAAGCGTCGTTTACCGCAGTCAGACCCTCATTTAGTGATTTAATTCAGCTTCAGATATCAAAACAAATGTTAAATCTAGTTCGTCTAACCTAGTTAAACAACATCTTGTGTGAAATGCTTTCACTATGTTCCAGTGTGTGTGTGTGAGTGTGAGTGAGTGTGTGTGTGATGTTGTGTGTGTGTGTGTGTCTGTGTCTGTCTGTGAGTGTGAGTGTGTGTGTGTGTGATTAACGTCTTCAGTGACATGTCTGTGAGGTGTGTGTGTGCGAGTGTGTGTGTGCGAGTTTGAGTGTGCGAGTGTGAGTGTGTGTCTGTGTCTGTGTCTGTGTCAGTGTGTGTGAGAGTGTGTGTCTGTGTGTGTGTGTGTGTGGTGTGAGTGTGAGTGTGTGTGTGGCAGGTACTGGGTCCTTTCCCTGATCAGCAAGCGTCTCTGTATCGGGTATTGATTTAAGTCATTAGTGTAACGAGCTCAGAGAGATAATTATACCTAAGAAAACATATTTACCTGGAATTATTTCCAGTTTCCAAATGACTGCAGCAGTTGACAGACTTCAGTCAGTCACACAGAAGGGAGCACACAGTAGAATAGAATTGTATAGAATAGAATTATGGTGGTGGTCAGTCATCTGATAATAGGGTCAAACAAGCATTTAAGGAAGTAGGGATGAAACCATAATGTTGTTGTGAATAGGGTAGAGGGTAAAGAACAGAAATATAGCAAAAATATGAGAAATACAAGAATGTTTATTTACCATAATAATCCAAAAACATGCGTGACCGGTTGATATGTCTGTAAAAGACATCGTATAGCATATATTTTGCCATACGGCTATATATATTATAAAGATGCTTAAATATAATTTTTATAATATAATCTATATAAAGATATAATCTTTGTGGACCCTGAAGGTTATGAAATGAATCCAAGATACTAATAAAGTTAAAGGAATGTTTATTATTTGAAAATAACTCTCTGAAATAGTTCTCTGAATTTAAATAGAGATTTAACATGGACTAATAGCTCGGTAGAGTTTTATATAAAACATAAAAAAATTGATTGAGGCTATTTATTAGATGTCTACCAATAAGAATTTTAAGGTCAATATTTTTTCATTAGCTCCTTTTAGGGGTGAAAATTAGGGGAAAATGTAATTTCTTTTTTTTTTTTTTGCACTGTCCATTGAGCGGACCTGACTTGATTTACATTTCACTTCTGATTATACCCTGTATAATTTAGTATGTGACGAATAAACAAACCTTGAACCTTGAAAGCTGAAGGGTTATTTCGCTTTGCTGCAGGAGGGCGTGGTTAGCTGTGGGCGTGGCACGTGTGGGTGTGGCTACATGTTGGTTTGACCGCGTTGGGCGTGGCTTATTTTGTGATAATGTTGATGTGTCAAAAGTACATATTTAAAAAATCAAGTAGGTTTGAGTGAATGACTAGTGGACTAATTAGTCTTAGCTGGAATGATCATTTATAATCGACCCGTTTCCACCATGGAATAAAAAAGAAATAATACATAATTCCCTTTTTGTCTCACATTTTACACTTTAATTCAGAATTGTGAGACATATGTATTTAGAATTGTGACTTTTTGAGTGTTCACAATTCTAAATGTACATTTTGCTAATTTTTTTTATGTTTTTCCCACAGAATAAATAATTCAAAAATTTAACTGACTTGTTTTCTTGTTATTGCAAGTTTATCTCACAATTCAGACTTTTATTTTCATAGTTTCAGGTTTATATCTCGTAAATGCAAAGTAATTGACTTTCTCAGAAATGTGAGTTTGTATGTCGCAATTCTGAGTTTGTATCTCACTGTTCAGACTTTTTTAAATATAAACTAAAATCAAAAACAATTTTGAGATAAAAAGTTGCAGTTGCACTATTTTCCTGGAGCCATACAGATTATATGATCTATTTTTATGGTATACTTTATCCTTTACAATTTTGAGAAAATAAGTAGTAAAAACATTTATTCTGATGGGATTTAAAAATAATGTTTATTATCAGCAACTTTACCTGTTTGTAGAATATGAATCGAGATGAATTTGGTTCGTCACAACTGCAATAGTGCAGTCACCGTCTTATTTCAGTGAAGGTCATTTCTGACATTTAAAATATGATGTTTACTCTTTACTTATTTGTTTAAACGATGCACGTGCTCAGATGGGATGTCACACGCATCTCTGGATTGCATGTGCTTAAAGCTGTATTGTAGCTTCCGTTTTAGGGAGAAAAAGACTATAGTCACCGTTCTGTCATAAGACTGAGGACGCATGATGATGTTAGACGGTCGGTCAACACGTGTCCTGCTGAGCTGTCAGTGTTTTACTGATGTGTCAGTAGTTTCAGTCAGGAAAGAGGATGTTTCCTCACATCTTACCAGCACAACGCCTGTGAGTAAGACGTCAGCAGACCTGTTTCTGTCCTGTGGTGTGTTCAAATGAAGCGTTATATAGGGTGGAAAGTGTGCTGACCGTTTGTGCGCGTGTGGTTGTGTT
This sequence comes from Oxygymnocypris stewartii, assembly GCA_003573665.1. Classification (NCBI taxonomy): domain Eukaryota; kingdom Metazoa; phylum Chordata; class Actinopteri; order Cypriniformes; family Cyprinidae; genus Oxygymnocypris; species Oxygymnocypris stewartii. Next base: position 18,380 of record QVTF01003097.1, on the reverse strand, counting down.
TCTAAGCTTCGGAGCAGAGTTCACAGACGTCCAGAGGGAAAAGAGTGTTTCTGAGAGCTAATGAACCGAGATGCTGAACAAGATGCATTCAGACCTGCTTCCTGAACTCTTTCTATACCAGCGGTTCTTGAACATTTAGTCTCTTTTCTCCACGACATATTTGAAGGCCCACAGTCATTATGTCCAGGTTTCCAGACGTTTTAAGAGCCGAATGTTCTTCTGGATTCTTTTTAAACTTGTCCAGTCGTCCATGATTTACTGGGTAAATTAGTATTTTACTCAGTATTTTTACCTGAATAAAAAAATTATATGTGTATATATATATTGGCATAACAAGAATTGCGCTTATCAATGTAAAAAAACTGTGATTAAGTCAAATTTTTCATTATTATTATTTCCTTGATTTAAAGAAATGTATAATTAAACAATTTCAACTTAATATTTGTTAAGTTATATGAAATTCAACTCTTTTTTTTAAGTAAATGTAATGCAATTTAAGTTTAAATGAAATCTGATTAATCAGAAATATGAACGCAGCATGTGAACTATGTGGATGGAATTATTTTTACAGTGTTGTCATTTTAATATATAAATTAACACGACTGTACGGGTCTAGAAATCACACTTCAAATGAAACTATATATCCAGAGAAAACAAGTTTTCCAGAGACTGTGGGAAAAATAGAGTTCTTCAAAACAGGTATTAAGGGGTTGATTTAAAATAATAAATATCGTCGTTATTTGAGCTTATTTTAATGCTTGTTTTGTCTTATGTTTAATCATTTTAAGTCTTATGGTTGAGAATCAGTGCTTTCAAATATCTGCTAAATTATATATTATTTTTTATTATTATTGTTTTATTTTTAATACTTTTTCTTCTGCATTTATGAGCAAATAGATTTTTCTTCCATACTAAGTAATTGACCTTTAACGAGTCAGTGCAAAGTCCACGTTGCTGACGTGGAGTCTAATCATAATTTATCTCGAGCTGCATTCAGACTATTTCCTAATTCAGAATATGATTGCATATGTGATTTATTTTAACTCCGCATAAACTAACAAAATGAATGAAAGGACTTGTTTTGGGCCGAACGAGCTTCAGACGTCGTCAGTAAAATGACCCAATCTTAATAAACAGCAGGAACATGTGAAGAAATCTTGCACAATGTAATGAGTTTCAGTGCTAACAGAGGCAATAACTAGAAGACCTCAGGAAGTATTTGAGATTTATTCTCAAAACAATTGCATCTACTCTTTCAATTTTACATTTTTTATCGTTTTCACAACAGTTTATCGACACTTGTGGTGGCTGCACTTTGTGATTTGATTTTCATCTTGTGCATTTAAGAGGTAGTTATTCACATCTAAAAATACTGCTTGCTCAGACTGATCCTTAATAAACGAGCTGGTTACAGGCCAGATAATCAACGCTCAAGCCCAGAAGCACAGCTGCGGTTCAGTGCTTCAGATCCGTATAGTGCACATGAGATGTGCCTGTTTTAATCACGTATCTATCAGCATATGTGCTAGTTTACGTCTGGATGTGATGTGATGAAGAATAGCTCATTATATGTTGTTTACATATACACTACCAGTCAAACGTTATTGAACCGTAAAATCTTTTTATGTTCTGCTCACCTGTACTTATTGGATCCAAAATGCAGTGATATTGTGAAATATTTTTACCATTTAAAATAACGGTTTTCTATTTGAATGTTAAAATGTATTTATTTCTGTGATCAAAGCTGAATTTTCAGTGTCACATGTTCCTTCAGAAATCATTCTAATATGCTGCTTAAGAAACATTATTTTTTTTAATCTTTGCTTTATTGACTTTGTTTTTGCATTATTGACGCACTATTTTCTTATTTAATGCTGTAAAGCTGCTTTGACACAATCTGTGTTGTTAACAGCGCTATGTAAATAAAGGTGACTATTATTATTATTATGTTGAAAACAGCGGAGTAGATTTTGTTTTCAGGTTTCTTAATGAATAGAAAGTTCAGAAGAACAGCATTTATCTGAAATGGAAAGCTTTGTAATATTATAAATGCCTTTATCATCTTTTCTGATCAATTAAAGCATCCTTGCTAAATAAAAGTATTAATTATTATAATTTCTCCCCCTCCCAAAAACATTGAAAATTATACTTGACACGAAGCTTTTGAATTGTATAATGTATAATGTTACAAAACTTTTTATTTCAGATTAAGGCTGATCTTTAATCCTGAAAAAAAAAACGTACTCAATTTTTTTAGATATTAATTATAATAATTTACAAAAATGTTCTAGGAACATTAAATCAGCATATTATTATGATTTCTGAAGATCATGAGACGCAGTAATGATGCTGAAAATACAGATTTGATCACAGAAAATTAAATACAATTTATATACAGTATATTACAATAGAAAGCCGTTATTTTAAACAGTCAAATTTCCCCAATATTACTGCCTTTGCTGTGTTTTGGATCAAATAAATGCAGAAGAGACTTTAAACAACATTGAAAATCTTCCCGTGTATGACACAAACGTTGTTCCTAAGGCCTTCTTAGTGTTCGTGTTTCTGTCTTCAGTGTCCGTGAGACGATGCGCGAGCGAGACATGACCGGGAGCGTCCGGCACTGGACCCCGAAGCACGTGGGCCGCTGGCTGCGTGAAGAGGGCTTCTGCGATTACGTGGACCTGCTGTGTAACAAACACCGTCTGGACGGAAGCAGCCTGCTGACGCTGAGCGAGTACGACCTGCTCTCTCCTCCGCTGGAGCTCAAGGTCCTGGGAGACATTAAACGGCTGATGGTTTCTCTCAGGAAGCTGCAGAAGCAGAACACAGATGTGTTGGAGGAGCTGGGTCTGTGCTACGACGGACACTCGCCGCAGAACAGCGCAGGTGCTCTTTCTGTTCCCGCTTTTGTCCGTACCGAATGGACCGCTTTACTCTACAGACAGCCGAAGCACAACACAATCATTTTAATATCAAGCTCCAAAAAGACACAAATAACATAAAGATATCATGTTGATTTACATATGAGCTATGCACTATATTCCAAGTCTTATGAAGCCGTACACAAATGATACAAATTAAGTTTATGATACTTTTCCTGGTTCCTTTTGAGTGATTTAGTCAGTAAATGTATTCTAATGGGACTGAAGAGAATTCAGCTAATTTAGCTGTAGAACAAGATACAATTTAATAGATGTTAAGTGGACTTTCAGTGGTTTTACTATGTAAACATCTAAAGCATAGCACAATTATTTAATTACTATTGATAAAAATATATCAAGCTCCAAAATATATATTATAAAAGCCAATCCATATGACTTAAGCACTATATTCCAAGTCTTCTGAAGCCATACATAAACATAAATATCGCATTCACTGTGTAACGGTGAATAACATGTAAAGTGATGCAGATAGTGTGTGTGTGTGTGTGTGTGTGTGTGTGTGGTGTGTGTTTCAGGTGGAGTGGACTGGCTGTGTAACAGTGAATAACATGTAAAGTGATGCAGATAGTGTGTGTGTGTGTGTGTGTGTTTCAGGTGGAGTGGACTGGCTGTGTAACAGTGAATAACATGTAAAGTGATGCAGATAGTGTGTGTGTGTGTGTGTGTGTGTGTTTCAGGTGGAGTGAACTGGCTGTGTAACGGTGAATAACATGTAAAGTGATGCAGATAGTGTGTGTGTGTGTGTGTGTGTGTGGTGTGTGTGTTTCAGGTGGAGTGGACTGGCTGTGTAACAGTGAATAACATGTAAAGTGATGCAGATAGTGTGTGTGTGTGTGTGTGTGGTGTGTGTGTGTGTGTGTGTTTCAGGTGGAGTGGACTGGCTGTGTAACAGTGAATAACATGTAAAGTGATGCAGATAGTGTGTGTGTGTGTGTGTGTGTTTCAGGTGGAGTGGACTGGCTGTGTAACAGTGAATAACATGTAAGTGATGCAGATAGTGTGTGTGTGTGTGTGTGTGTGTGTGTGTGTGTGTGTGTGTGTTTCAGGTGGAGTGGACTGGCTGTGTAACGGTGAATAACATGTAAAGTGATGCAGATTGTGTGTGTGTGTGTGTGTGTGTGTGTGTGTGTGTGTTTCAGGTGGAGGTGAACTGGCTGTGTAACGGTGAATAACATGTAAAGTGATGCAGATAGTGTGTGTGTGTGTGTGTGTGTTTCAGGTGGAGTGAACTGGCTGTGTAACGGTGAATAACATGTAAGTGATGCAGATAGTGTGTGTGTGTGTGTGTGTGTTTCAGGTGGAGTGAACTGGCTGTGTAACGGTGAATAACATGTAAAGTGATGCAGATAGTGTGTGTGTGTGGGTGTGTGTTTCAGGTGGAGTGGACTGGCTGTGTAACGGTGAATAACATGTAAAAGTGATTGCAGATTGTGTGTGTGTGTGTGTGTGTGGTGTGTGTTTTCAGGTGGAGTGAACTGGCTGTGTAACGGTGAATAACATGTAAAGTGATGGCAGATAGTGTGTGTGTGTGTGTGTGTGTGTGGTGTGTGTGTGTGTGTGTTTCAGGTGGAGTGAACTGGCTGTGTAACGTGAAATAACATGTAAGTGATGCAGATAGTGTGTGTGTGTGTGTGTGTGTTTCAGGTGGAGTGGACTGGCTGTGTAACAGTGAATAACATGTAAAGTGATGCAGATAGTGTGTGGTGTGTGTGTGTGTGTTTCAGGTGGAGTGAACTGGCTGTGTAACGGTGAATAACATGTAAAGTGATGCAGATAGTGTGTGTGTGTGTGTGTGTGTGTGGTGTGTGTGGTGTGTGTTTCAGGTGGAGTGAACGGCTGTGTAACGGTGAATAACATGTAAAGTGATGCAGATTGTGTGTGGTGTGTGTGTGTGTGTGTGTGTGTGTGTGTGTTTCAGGTGGAGTGAACTGGCTGTGTAACGGTGAATAACATGTAAAGTGATGCAGTGTGTGTGTGTGTGTGTGTGTGTGTGTGTGTGTGTGTGTGTTTCAGGTGGAGTGAACTGGCTGTGTACGGTGAATAACATGTAAAGTGATGCAGTGTGTTGTGTGTGTGTGTGTGTGTGTGTGTTTGGTGTGTGTGTGTGTGTGTGTGTGTGTGTGTGTGTGTGTGTGTGTTTCAGGTGGAGTGGACTGGCTGTGTACGGTGAATAACATGTAAAGTGATGCAGTGTGTGTGTGTGTGTGTGTGTGTGTGTGTGTGTGTGTGTGTGTTTCAGGTGGAGTGGACTGGCTGTGTAACGGGGAATCTGCGCGGGATTGTGATGCCGTGTTGGACACGTTGAGCAGCGATCAGTATCATCAGTACAACAACGGCAAATACAAGCAGCAGCCGCGGAGACTGGACCCCGAGTACTGGAAGACCATCATCAGCTCCGTCTACGTGGTCCTCGTCTTCGGCTTCACGTCCTTCGTCATGGTGATCGTCCACGAGCGAGTGCCAGACATGAGAACGTACCCGCCGCTGCCGGACATCTTCCTGGACAGGTGATTCAATCAAAACAAATAAAGTCAAAACTGGAACATTTTTACTATTTAAAATAGCTGCTTTCTCTGTTTATTCTATCTGTTAAAATGTCATTTATTTCTGTGATCAAAGCTGAATTTTCAGCATCATTACTCCAGTGTCACCTGATCCTTCAGAAGGAACATTTCTGATTATATCAATCTTGAAAACAATATTTCTGTGGAAACTGATGCATTTGACATTTTCAGGATTCACAGATGAAATGAAAGTTCACTAGAACAGAGTTTATTGGAAGTTTTGTAACATTATAAAGTTCTTTACTATCACTTTAATGCATCCTTGATGAATGCAAGTATTAAGTTCTTTAAAGTAACCTGACTTCAAGATCATATTATCCAAAAGCTGCATAAAGTCTTAGCCAGCCAATCTCATTGCAGCTAGCGATTTCAGCTAGCTTTTCCATTCGTGTGAACTGTGCATCAGATGGTCGTGAACTGCACACGTGAACCATTTTAACACATTTTAGGATTTTTTATAATGCAAAGCGTGTTGTAAAAGGCAGGCGATATAATTATTTGGCTTTCTTGAATCTCTAAATGCATACAGAAAACATGGTCTGCCATCTTAAAATAAGGAAAAAGCACTGGTCTTGATAAAACCTAATTATAATTGCCTTTTTTCTCCAATATTGTCACACATATTTCTATTTCTATTACTTGCATAAAAACTCAAGGCTGAATCATAAGTCTATTGCACCACTGTTCCCTGCGATCAGCTCACAGGGCTTCTGGAAACACAGATCAGTCACTCACAGTTTCACATTTCCATTAGGATTCTGCTTTAATTCGGTTTTTAAACGGTTCTTGCATTCAACTTTTTGAATCGACTTGAACATGTAGGTTTCCCAAACTGGGGTTGGGTGATTGGGTGAAAGCTAATAATTCATTAAAATATTCAAATTTCAAATTAAAATAATTATTAAAAAAATGACTGCTAAAACTACTTACCTGCATCATGTTACGTGACACAGTAACATGTGTCTTGGTGAGTGAAATTATTGAGAGCGTGCTCCAGACACAATTTACATATAGAAAGTACATACACAGAAGACAATGTGCAGAATACACACACATATACTCAGTAACACAGTGTACTATTAGACATACTTACAGTCATCAATACACGTTATACACCGTATGTACACAGTCTGCGTTTTGTACACATATATATATATATATATATATATATATATATATATATATATATATATATATATATATATATATACTAGAGGTGGGCATAGATTAATTTTTTAATCTAGATTAAAATGGCTCATTGAATTCTGCCGAAGGCATTCAGAATATGTGTGCTACCCAAATAATGACTAAAAGTAAGTCTTTGAGAACGGGTTTCTCAAGCCAGGTGGCGCATTAGACCAGGGGCTCATCTCCTGTTTCCAAAATGCATCACAAACTTTAATCTCTTCCCGTCCCAATCCCACGAAAAAACTGGAGGAAAATCCCGTTCCACTCCCGGAAGAATGACTCCCATTCCCTCCCACTCCCGTGTTGTTGTTTTTTTTTGTTTTTTTTGATAACTGTCAATTACAGTAAAAATATAGTACAGATCACAGTGTGCCCACCTTATTAGTTGAATAAAAACCCAAAATGTCGTTTTTTGTTATTATATTGAACTGAAAGCTATCTTATGCACAGTGTTGCACAGATTAAATTTCATGTAAATCATCCATGCTAACACACACATCTTCTATTTTTATTTTTGATATTTCACTCTCTATAGATATATTTTTCAAAGACGGAGTTTCTCGCTCAAGTTCACATGAGACCTAAAGCACATCCTGTTTGCTTAAAAGCGCAGCGTTTCGTTGTTATTCTGAGTGCACACAAATAAACGTAGAGTCTTTACAGATTCGAAAGATGTATTAGGCTACTTTTATCTGTATGACCAAGAATGACGGAGATGTAAGAGCAAGTGAACGCACCGGAGCCTGTCCTGCAGCAAACGCGCTTCCACACAAACACTTCAATAGCGCACGTTTCTCTAGGTTAACATCATATTGAGCGGCCATGTAAAGTTGCTACTACATTCATCTTTCAGATGAAAAGCCATATTTGAGGTTGATGAATGATAGAGGGAGCGTTTGGATGTCCTGCCCGATTGTATTACCACATAGACCAGCCGTTAACAATCTGTCCATCACGGACTGCGAGCCTCTAGTTCGAAGACTCGTTCTCGCCCCCTACAGTGCAATTCGGCTAGGTATACATCCGCGCTAAAATATCAGGGTGAAAGTCATCATAGCTTGCGTAGTATAGACCCAGCTCCTAACCCAACTTTGAGAATAGATTAACGGCGATATTTTTTTTATCGCCCGATAAGAGTCTCGCGTTAACGCAGCACGTTAACGCCGATAACGGCCCACCACTAATATATATTAATATATATACACACAATAATATGCAAAGGTGCAGCAGATTATGCATAGGCTGGATACGCATGACCATTAACTATCATTAGAGAACCATATACAATACGAAAAAGATTTAAATATCCTTTTAGATTTTTTAACGTTTTAATACAATTTTAACACCAATCAATGTTTGGGAATGCTTGCTCTAATTGCAGTAAAATCACATTTTTTAAAATACATGAATGTTGATAGGAATATCATCAAAAGCCTAAGAAATATGGCGATGTCTGACACAAATACAACTCATCTGACTCAACATTTTTTGAGATTTCTGGGCAGCAGAAATAAAGTAAACCGCTCTGATGGTGAGCTGTACCCATTAGAGAGGTTTGCAGATGATGATCATTTTCTCCATCATGCACCACAGGACATGGTTAGAGTTCAGCTGAAGATGAGCATGAAAATATCATAAAATAACAGCATAAATCACCATGTGTTTGGATGAGGATAATAATGATCTCACTGTCTCTCTTTATGACCTGCTTCTCTTCTCCGTCCAGTGTACCCAGAATCCCCTGGGCGTTTGCGATGGCTGAGGCCTGTGGCGTGATCCTCTGTTCTGTTTGGCTGCTTGTTCTGCTGCTTTCATAAGCACAGGTAACAAACATATGCACATATTTGTAATATATGCATGCATATACACACAATATATACTGTGTTGCATGTACTGTTGCATGTTATTTATTGCATAAAATACAAAAATCCTTCACAAAGTCAAGACACCAAAATCTCGTACGCAATTTTCTGGAATTTTAAAATGTCTCTTTTGGCATAAATAACACTTAGTGTGTTTTTCGTGGGCCAAACAAAACATTTCCAACAGTAGTGCAATTAAAGTAATTTCAGAGGTGGAGGGAATTATTATATTTCAATGAAAGATTATGAAGAATATTTTTTTCCTGTAGAGTAATATGCACCAGTGAAACATGCACAGTAGTAGCAGGAATGTGTGTTGAGAATATTAGGTTTGGACGCGGACAGCAGCAGCATCTCTTCATCTGATGCTCACAGAAAGCAGTCTCAGGTCATCAGAGAGGCTTTTATCCCTGACCCTGTGTTTCTGTCAGGTCGATCCTGTTGAGGCGGTTGTGTAATCTCATGGGGACGGTCTTCATGCTTCGCTGCATCACTATGTTTGTGACGTCTCTCTCCGTCCCGGGTCAACACCTGCAGTGCACTGGGAAGGTACGGACATCATCACACACACGCACGCACACACACAGACTCACACACACACACACAGACTCACACACACCCACGCACACAGACTCGCACAGACACACACACACACACAGACTCACCACACAGACTCGCACACACAGACTCGCACACACAGACTCGCACACAGACTCGCACACACAGACTCGCACACACAGACTCGCACACACAGACTCGCACACACAGACTCGCACACACAGACTCGCACACACAGACTCGCACACACAGACTCGCACACACAGACTCGCACACACAGACTCGCACACACAGACTCGCACACACAGACTCGCACACACAGACTCGCACACACAGACTCGCACACACAGACTCGCACACACAGACTCGCACACACAGACTCGCACACACAGACTCGCACACACAGACTCGCACACACAGACTCGCACACACAGACTCGCACACACAGACTCGCACACACAGACTCGCACACACAGACTCGCACACACAGACTCGCACACACAGACTCGCACACACAGACTCGCACACACAGACTCGCACACACAGACTCGCACACACAGACTCGCACACACAGACTCGCACACACAGACTCGCACACACAGACTCGCACACACAGACTCGCACACACAGACTCGCACACACACTCGCACGCACACAGACTCGCAGACTCGCACCACACAGACTCGCACGCACACGACTCGCACGCACACAGACTCGCACGCACACAGACTCGCACGCCACACAGACTCGCACACACACAGACTCGCACGCACACAGACTCGCACGCCACAGAGACTCGCACGCACACAGACTCGCACGCACACAGACTCGCACGCACACAGACTCGCACGCACACAGACTCGCACGCACACACACACGGACTCACACACACCGGACTCACACACACACGGACTCACACACACGGACTCACACACACACGGACTCACACACACACACGGACTCACACACACACGGGACTCACACACACACGGACTCACACACACACACACAGACTCACACACACACACGCACACACACAGACTCACACGCACACACACAGACTACACACGCACCACACAGACTCACACAGACTCACACAGACTCACACAGACTCACACACACACACACAGACTCACACACACACACACAGACTCACACACACACACACAGACTCACACACACACACAGACTCACACACACAGACTCACACACAACACACACAACACACACCAGACTCACACACACAGACACAGACTCACACACACAGACACTCACACACACAAGACTCACACACACAGACTCACACACACAGACTCACACACACAGACTCACACACACAGACTCACACACACAGACTCACACACACAGACTCACACACACAGACTCACACACACAGACTCACACACACAGACTCACACACACAGACTCACACACACAGACTCACACACACAGACTCACACACACACACACAGACTCTCACACACACACACACACACACACACACACACACAGACTCTCTCACACACACACACAGACACACACACACACACACTCACACAATTATAGATAAAAGACTGTTTGTCTTATTTGTGTGCTGTGGTGTGTAATTTTATGCTTATTTGACTTTTCACCTTATTAACTGCAAACTCTATTGAAACAAACTCCTTTGTCATAATAAGCCGTCTCTCTCTGTCCGTGTCAGATATACGGTGGCATGTGGGCGAAGCTGCAGCGCGCCGTGGCCATATGGAGCGGGTTTTGGC
>QVTF01003097.1:0-2500 GCA_003573665.1 Oxygymnocypris stewartii | reverse complement strand
ACAATTAGAATATAAAATATTTCAGACTTTGTCTATTTAAAATGAGTTAATAATAATAATTATTATTTTACTAGGATTTACATTATTAATATTTTTTTTTAATTATTTTATTAGTAGTAGTAGTAGCATAAACATTTACAATATAAATAAATGTCATTTTATTTATGTATTTACTTCCCTATCTCTCCGTGTTTTTGATGTTGTTAGGAAGCATCTGCTAAACTTGATTTATTCATGGCGCTGCTGTTTGAGCCATGCTAAATTAATCTAAATGTCCGCTTATCAATCCAGAAATAGATTTGTGTGTACTCCTAAAATAATCCTGAACACGTGTTTTCAGTCAGGCATTATTCCGGGCAGCGCTTAAGGGGTCCTGATTCTGCGGCGTTAGCATTAGCGTGTAGCTGATAGTCTCCTTCATCTGTCGCCGGTGCTCCGTGATTCGGTTCTGCTGCACAGGTTCGACCCGCATTCTCCGGTTAGTGCGCTTAACCCGTTTAATCTGTTCGGTGTCTGTGTTTGCTGATGTTTCCGCGGACAGATGTCAACTACACTCGAACAAGAGATAATTCATGCTAATATCTGTCTCTAGAACGCTGACCTTTGCGCTTAAATTCATCTCTTAGTATTTGCTGATTTTTTAATCTTTAGGTTTTAGAAATAAATGTTCAGTACTTCAAATGATTATTTTCCTGCTGTATTGTTGTGCATTTAACGAATAAACATGGACATGTCTGCAACAGACTTTGCCTGTTTTAAATAGTTAATAATAATAATAATAATAATAATAATGTTATTATTATTTTCTATATATTTTTGTTTGTATGTTATTGTTATAAAGTATTATACATTTAAAAATATGACGAAAAATATTTATTGTTTAATAAAATATATTGTAATTGTTTATTTTGGAACGGTAGAGATCACTGATCATTTCAATCGGTTTTTAATTGTGTGTACTGTGTATATTTACTTTATAATTAAATGTATTATAATAAAATATAATAATTAATGTAATAAAATTCAAACTATTTATAATAACATTTGAACCAAAAGTTTGAAATGGAAGAAACAATTGTATGCACTGCATTGTGGAAGCAGTATTCAACATTGTATGCACAGCGTGTGTTGTTGTGAACTCTTGCAGGAGTTTGTTCAGGTGTTCTGTGTGTAAGGTGTGTTTGCATGCTGTGCTCAGCGTACAGGGTTTGTTCTGTACTGATCCTGGAGTCTCCTGAGTGTGTGTGTGTGTGTGTGACTGTGTGTGTGTGTGTTTGTGTGCGTGTGTGACTGTGTGTGCGTGTGACTGTGTGTGTGTGAGACTGAGTGTGTGTGTGTGTGTGTCATCATTGCTGCTCTATGTACAATACCCTGAACAACCCGTCTGCACATCCCTCTTATTCACATTACTATTTATTAAGCCCCAGTATAGTTTTTCTTTTTTGTACATCTTATTGTTTTTTTGCACATCTTGTTGTTTTTTGCACATCTTTTTGCACATCTGTTGTTTTTTTGCACATCTTTTTGCACATCTTATTGTTTTTTGCACATCTTATTGTTTTGCACTTTTTTTATTTCATTGCACATTTTACTCTTATTTCTCCTTTTCTTACCATATGTATGCCCTTGTGTTATGTTACTTTATATAATTTGTATTCTTATTATTTTGCACTGTCCACTGAGCGGACCGGATTCGATTACATTTCACTTCTAATTATACCCTGTATAACTATTATGTGACAAATAAAGAAACCTTGAACCTTGAACCTGTGTGTGTGTGTGTGTGTGACTGTGTGTGTGCGAGGAGCGTGCGTGTGTGTTGTGTGTGTGTGTGTGTGTGTGTGTGTGTGTGTGCGTGTGTGACTGTGTGTGCGTGTGTGACTGTGTGTGTGTGTGACTGTGTGTGTGACTGTGTGTGACTGTGTGTGTGTGACTGTGTGTGTGTGACTGGTGTGTGTGACTGAGTGTGTGTGGTGTGTGGTGTGTGTGTGTGACTGTGTGTGTGTGCGTGGTGTGTGTGTGTGACTGTGTGTGACTGTGTGTGTGACTGTGTGTGTGTGACTGTGTGTGTGCGTGTGTATGTGTGTGTGTGACTGTGTGTGTGCGTGCATGTATGTGTGTGTGGACTGTGTGTGTGACTGTGTGTGTGTGTGTGTGTGTGTGTGTGTGTGTGCGCGCGCGTGTGTGTGTGTGTGTTTTGACCACACCTGATGTACTGATATTATCTTTCGTCTGTGAGAATACTGTGCCTGATCCCTTGATTTGAGGAATCCTTCATCACAGTCAACTTTAAGACTCCGTGTCAGGGGTTTGATCTCATAATAATGAGTAATAGTGAAGAAAACACCTCTAAATATCACACATCACTAACACAGACATTACAATCCCTGCTCTTCACTGTGTTTGCAGATATAATGGCTGTTCCTCCCGCGTTCGCAGACCTGGGCAAGGCTGCGAAGGACGTCTTCAACAAGGGCTACGGTAACACGGCAGAACACAC
>QVTF01003096.1:0-32891 GCA_003573665.1 Oxygymnocypris stewartii | reverse complement strand
TTTATTTCGCCATATTTCTTTCTTTCCAACTGCTTTTCCTCTGCGCTCAAATATTCAGTCTGCGTAAAGAATGAAGCCAGAGAATGTGCTGTATTTGTTGTTGTTGCCCCCGTGGGCTTTGCCACCATCCAGTTTGATGTAGACTTCATCGCCAGCATCTAGATGCAGAATCACACTGTTCGAGGCGTAGTCATAGTTCTGATCAGCATCTTGAGCAATCGCACTGGCTCGCACCTACAAGAGAGAGAGAAAGAGAGAGAAAACGAACGAGAGGCATCAGTAATAGAAAATAATGTCTTTCTGACATATTTGTTTAAGGTTTAGATAGTTAGCAAGCTCCTGACAGAGCTCGATGGTTGCCAGATGCTGTAACTACACCATCTAAATCCAAAGACATCTTAAACTACTCAAAATTATTTGTGCAAGTAATGTAGGTGATTGGCTTAAAAAATGGCAAATATGACAGATTTAAAATGCCATACTGCATAGGTCCTGCGCCAGCCAAATAACTGCCATTATTGGAATGCTAATGGGTAGCTTTCTCCAGGTATTAAAGACAAATCATGCTATCCGAGTTTTAATTTAGTGACAATCTCCTTTTCTGACTCTGATACTTAAAATCCGCAACCTCTCGGAAGGTTAAATCCATCTCATTAAACAGGAAGGATCAGATATCCACCAACACATAAGCACGCATAAGACTCCAGGATGCATGAAAACACGCAAGCGTTGACACACATTCAAATTGGCTTCAAATTTATGACAACTGTTCTCGTTCACCTGTGCGGGCTGAGAAAAGATTGAGACACGGATGGATTTAATATGTGTGGATTTGTTCGAGCACCACACAACAGCGTTGGGGAAATTGCTGAGGATTTCTGTAATCTGTCTGGTGAATGAACGTTTGAGCTGGTTGTGAAGGCATGAATATGTACGGCTTGACTGCCTGGATCTCACTCACAACAAGCTGTGAAATGTGAACGTGTTTTAAAAGCAATGAATGTGACATTTTTTCTAGTTCATTATCAGACAGAAAGTTCAACTTCTGATAAATGCTAATGTCTATGTTATTTATTAGAGAAAAAGAGGGAAGGAAGGAAGTGTTTGTGTGGGAGTGTATTTGTGTGTCCTTGTGATCTGGTTCTAGATGACCTCTGTTCCATCTAATTAAGAGTTCTGTTTGAAAGGTTTTTGCAGACTCTAGGGAGAGCTCCGTGGGCAGAGGTGTTAGAGCAAACCCCGATACACTATTATAATCAACACCAGTGTGTGTGGCGGAGTTGGAGTGTGTATGTGTGTCCCTCCCACACAAAGTGGCTTGCGCTCATTGGCAATACTGGAAAGAAATATACTGTAAAGTGAAGAGGGTTTTCTGGATGGGGAAGGGTCAGAAATGAATTCACTTTGCTTCTTTTGCGTAAATAAAATGTACATACTCGGGCAGCATTGCATTTACACATTCTGACAAATCTATTTTTTTGTAGTTTGTATAAAAAGGAATTTTAAAGGGCCACCCACAGTAGTTCATGTCATTCCAAACTTTCAAATGTACAACTTTCTTTATTCTATAGAAAACAAAAAAACTCATCATCATATTGACAAAGTCAATGGGATTCAAAACAACAATGGACCCAACTGACTGGACCAAAAACACTGAGGCATTTTTTTATATATTTTTTGTTGTGTTCCATACAAGAAATAAAGTCAAAGGTTTTGGATAATGGCAGAATTTTAATTTTTGTAATGCCTATTTTTATACCAAATTTCAGCCACATTTTAAGATATCACTCCATTTATCTTTAAGAACATGTGGACAAAATATGCATTCAAGAAGGTAAATTAGTTGAAAACATATTTTACAACCAATATTGCAAAGTAGTAATGATGAAAAAAATTTTCAGCAGACCTATTTTTATGCTAAGCATTGTGTCGTTAGCTAGCAACATGCTAATGTCTAAGCAAAGATAACAAGAGGATTAATTCATATTGCTCAAATGCTGTGTTTAATATCAAAGGATATTTTATATCTTTAAAATGTAAAGTTTGCTTCTCTCTGAATGACACGCAGTATGGTGGAAAATGTCCCGCATTCTCTATAAAAGAGCCAGTTGGCAGTTGGTGGTCATCGCATCACTGAGGTCATTAGATGTTGGGTTTTTATAGAAACACTTGACTTGAGATGTGTGCTTGGGGCTGAAATATATGCCTTTCTGCTTTTAAATTAGAAAAAAAACAATCATGGGTCACTTTATGTCAGAATTAGTTGCTGATTCAAAATGTGTTATTTAAATGTGAGTTTGGCATTATTTGAGTGGATAGGTTGGTCTTCTTGCATGCTTGAAATAACTGCTTGGAGGTGTTGCAAATATTGCCACCGAGTGAACTGACTTTTCTTAAAAAGGTACTTTGGTATATCTATTGATGGGGTGATTCTACAATTCTACAATTACCCCATCAAGCTCATTCAGGTTGCAGGTTTGCATCGCACAACATCAGAAAGATCAGTCCCTTTATAACGGAGCATGCTGCACAACTTCTTGTCCAGGCCCTTGTCATTTCTAGGCTGGACTACTGCAATGCTCTTCTAGCTGGACTTCCTTCATGCACAATCAAACCTTTACAAATGATTCAGAATGCGGCGGCACGACTGGTCTTCAACGAGCCCAAAAGAGCCCATGTTACACCTCTCTTTGTCTCCTTGCACTGGCTACCAGTTGCAGCTCGCATCCAGTTCAAGACACTGATGCTTGCATATAGAACAACCACAGGGTCAGCACCCACCTACTTCCACTCACTATTACGAATTTACATCCCCTCCAGAAGTCTGAGATCTGCTAGTGAGCGACGCCTCGTCGTACCATCACAGAGAGGCTCAAAATCACTCTCCAGAACATTCTCGTTCACCGTTCCTGGCCGGTGGAATGATCTCCCCCCCCCCATCCGGACTGCTGGATCCCTGTCAATCTTCAAGCAACAACTGAAAACTCATCTCTTTCAACACTACTTGACTTCATCCTAAATAAAATACAAAATTGTCTTTCTCTTTATTTATTCCTTCTCTTGCTAGCTTGTACTTATTTGAACAATGCCTGAGACTTGGTATTACAAGCACTTCCTCTGTCTGTTTCTCTATTTAAAATGAATTGCTTCCGGAGCATGATGACAAAAACTGAAAGACTGAGGAGGTCTCTCCTCCTCTCCTTTTCTCTTCCCTCAGGCCATCAGGCTTCTAAATTCAAACTCGGTCAAATAACATTTACAGGACTCAATTTAATAAACTGTAAAACATTCATTATTCTCCACCATCCGCATTGCTGCTATGTGTACATACCCGGTACAACCTGTTTGCACATTCTTCTTGCACATCCCTGTTTATATTATTTATTAAGTCCACAGTATACTGTATTGCACATTTTATTTTATTGCAAATTTTACTCCTTATTTTTTCTTATTATTTTTATTTTACTTTTACCTATATTTATATATATTCTCTTGTGTTGTTTCATTTTTTTCCACTGTCCATTGAGCAGACCTGTCCTGATTTACATTTCACTACTGATTATATCCTGTATAATTGAGTATGTGACGAATAAAAGAACCTTGAACCTTGAACCTTGAACATTCATATATTCCCCAATTGTAAGTCGCTTTGGATAAAAGCATGTGCTAAATGACTAAATGTAAATGTAAATCTATCGAAATCTATTGAATATATATTGACATCGGATGCTTGAGTCATACATGTGTGAGCTATTTGTGTGGAATCTCTGCCTTTCAGATTCTGTCTTAGAAGGCGGCTGCTTATGTAGATGGTGAGCAGTGAGGCAGCTCTCTAGGTTTTGGACTGGAGATACAGTAGTATGTTTGTGCTGCTTGAGTAAATGGCTGGATTGATTAGCCAGGCACATATCACCACCTGTCCCATTGAAATGTTGGCCGGTGTTTGTGGGTATGCATGTGCGTGTGTAGCTGTCTAATTTCGTTCGTACACACAAACACCCTGTAAAGAGGTCAAGGCCATATGGATGTTTGGGCTGTGGTATGGTGGCTGTAGAGGGACACATGAGGTTATGATGCTGATGTGTAATGGGTAACGGTGGAGCGCTGGTTTGGCCAGCTGCTGCTGAATACACTTTACTCAAGCTTAATCTGCAGATACGTAAACACAGAACTCTTCTATATGCATACATGGAAATGCATGAATATCCAGGTTGATTAAACATGGAATACTTCTGATTCTGATATGTCATTTTAAACTGCTTTAAGTGAAACGATATTTCATGTATATTTATTTGGTAAATAGACAAAAAAAAAGTAAACTTAGATATACAAGGCCAAAAGTAAGAGGATTGCAAAATGGATTGATTCAATTTAGCCAAATCAAGTCTGAATTTCAGCGGAGATAACTGCTAAATTCTCTATAGGACCATATCGGTTTATAATTTTGGTGACAAAGCAAATGGTGGAAGAAAATGCAATAAAGTAACATTAGAGAGAGAAAGAATATTATGAAGCTTGAAAAGAGCTGCCAATTCCTTCAAATCGAATGATTCTGCTGTGTTTTCGGTTTTGTGCTGAGGCAGCTCTTGCCAGAATCATTGCTTATTGATCGGACTCATTGTTTACCGAATGTGCCAGTGTGAGAGTGCTGTGCTGCGTGAGTGACACATTTACCCTCTTCTTTTAGTGTCCACTTTCTGAGAGAGAGAGAGAGAGAGAGAGAGAGAGAGAGAGAGAGAGAGAGAGATCTGGAGCTT
Source organism: Oxygymnocypris stewartii (assembly GCA_003573665.1). Lineage (NCBI taxonomy): Eukaryota > Metazoa > Chordata > Actinopteri > Cypriniformes > Cyprinidae > Oxygymnocypris > Oxygymnocypris stewartii. The sequence goes on along the minus strand of QVTF01003096.1, from coordinate 28,134 downwards.
TCCATCATCTGGAGAGGTGGACCAGCATTTCTTTGGACAGAATTTGACAGAATTTCACTAGTATTCACTTAAAATTAAAGACTGTTTATGAAATGTTTGTGTGGGTGTGTTTTTGCTCTAGGGTTTTCATTTTAGATTAAAAATCATATCGTCACGCAAGATAAAATAATTCATCAAAATAAGACATTTACTGAAATTGTTTACAATATTTGATCTGTATACCTGCATGTCATTTAACCATTCACCAACATCAGAGAACCATGCAAAATGTGAAAGTGTTGTCAAATTATTGAAATATAATTAAAGTAAATATTTTCTGTCTACGGGGCTTAAACCTGCATTAGATAACATAACATCGAACCAAATTAACTTCAGATATATTTGACAACCAGAAATTGTTGCAATGCTTTTTTTCAATTTCAAACAATGTATCTTTTATTTTATACCCTTAAACAGCTTTAAAAAAGAAAAATGTTATGCTTGAAATGTATGCTTGTGCAGTATTTCTTTAAAGGAAAGGAAAAGGAAAGGAAAGGTTGACCTCTATCCATTAGGCCACGACTGCCCCCAAATGAATGCAAATTAATTAAAATGAATGGTAATAAAATCATACATCTTTAAATGTGTTTAAATTGTCCAAACCCTATTTTTGCGAACACTGTATATTCTGTGTGGTTAACATCCTTCCCCTCAGCAAAGGAACTCATCCATTTGAGTTTCTCCTGTCATATATTATGTCTCTTTTATAAATCTCTTCCAATGCTTGTCTTCCATCCAATGTGTTTTCTTAGTCATCTTAGGACTTTCAGTTCTCTGTCTCTCTTTCCTTTTTTTCTCTTTCTAATTTTTGTTTCCATCTCTATCCATATCTTGAGGTCTGAGAGGGCGAGAGCAGACGATCAATAGCTCTGGTAAGAGGAGTAAATGGCTGGTGATGTAGATGAGAATGGCTTGAGAGAGACAGAGAGACCCTGACCTTGTGACCATCTGACCACCATCTTCACCCCCCCACCTCACGCCTAGTACACCATTTCATTATTTTAACATTTAACATAAGGGTAAATTATCTACAAGTTATTCTTCTGCCATCATCTAACATTAGCAACACTTTTCTAACATTATATCATTCTTAAAGTTTGTCTAATGCTATACGTAGTTAAGGTTTTCTGTCAGTCTTTATATCAGTAATAATCAGAAGATGAATCAAGATGAACATGAATATTCAGTTTGCAATTTTTCAACTATTTCCTTCCCACCCACAACCTTAATATAACCAGTAGTGTACAAAGAGTAAGTGACATTTTACTTTGACTCACGGAGATTAATGAAATATGTTAATTCGAAAAAAGAAAACTGATTTGTATTCAAGGTTTGTGTCTTACACACCTGTATGAGTCATGGACAGTTTTAGGTCATTGCTATCATGAACAAATGCTATAAATAGTTTGTGTGAATACTAAAGACTAGTGTTAAGAAAATATTATGCCAACATGTACACTATTAACAATGTTTTTTTTAAGTTTTAAATATAACAAAGATTATTGGAGTACATTTGACAAGAAAATACAAAATGTACATTTAGTTCAATGTGTTACTTGCTGTTTCTTTATAATTGTTTGTCAAATTTACTATCAATTTCTGAGTGAAATCCATTTCTAAGCCATTTTAGTAACTTATTCAGAAATAAAGTTCACGTTCAGTGCAATAAAGCAACTTTAGGGCTCCTGCGGCGCCTTGTCGTTGCATAAAGGCTCTGTCGGTCAAATGAAAGAGGACTTGCCCATCACTCAACCCAGATGACTCTGTGTCGCTCTGTCTCTTTTTTATTCTCTATCGTTTTTCAATTCATTGTTTACCTTCTTGATTAAATCTGGTGAGTCTAATATCGATGTGCAAACAAAGTCTGCTATTCTGAATCCATGGTGACGATCGTCCGGTGCATATTAATATCCAATAATCCGCCTTTAGCACACACAGCCTGCACAGCGGCCTTATTAAAGGGTGAGCTCTTAGTGCCCGGGGAGTGCGTGGGATTTGTTGGAGAGGATTTCGATGAAACGCGTTTCAATCTTTTTTTTATTTTTAATATTAGCCTCCTTTGGGAGTCCGGACTTCCGTTGTTGGCTGTTTGGATATCATTTCAGGGTAATTAAAAGCAATTTGAACTGCAGCTGAAATCTAAGCTTAAAAAACTTGTATAAAGACAGAAACTGTTCTGATTGACAATAAAACTGATTTTATTGATAAAGCCACCGTGACTATAAATGAAATCCAAAGCAATGAGGAGACACCACAAGGCATTTCAGACGTTGTGTAAATAGAAATCAAATAGAAAGATGGATGTATCAATTGCCTTTTAGAGGTTCACAATAAATCTTTCTTTATGATGCTCCCGGAGCCAAACAAAATCACTAACAAAAGACAGTCACTGGAAGCCTACGGGCAACCGTTGTGCACTTGTTTCATAGACTTTCTCTGAACTATCAATTTTTTTTTCAAACTCAAGTTGGTTCTCTCTCTCTCTCTGTTAAGACTTAAAATTAAATTGTGTGTAATCATCAGCATATGCCACAGATGCTGTCATATACTTACAGTATATTTAGCCCACAATGTTCCTTTAACAGGGAGGGAAATAGCTGGAAGCCAGGTCTATGAGGAACAAATGAAAGAGGGAAGCGGTATAGTTGGGCAAAGTCAAAGAATGTAAGTCCAAAGACATTGCCGGGCTTTAGGGCTGGGTTAAGGGGACAGACAGTCTGCATTTAGCATTTCAAACAGACAGAAACCGGCGGCCGTGCTCTGGCACACATCTGTTTGTCCCTGTTTTGGAAAACAGTTGTGTGTGCTCAGAGCACATACATGCCATGTGTTTATAGACTTCATCATGGGATGCCTTTTTGACTTTGAAAGTATGACCTCTCTGGTGATATTGCTGGATTTATGTGATAGATCACAGACCTAATTGCCTAAACATAGTACATTGTCTGGCATAATCATGTATTTTGTTCAATTTTAAGCATGTGTAGATTTGGGTTAAGGGTGGTGTAGGACATGTTCCTACCAAAGTCAAGAAACCCTGAATAATCTCCAATTTTACTTTTTTTATGTGTACACTACAGTCACACTTTTCATTAGATTTAGAAGCTTTTTATTCACAACAAGGCTACATTTATTTGATAAATTACAGATAAACTTTTATCACTAAATATTATGTTTTAAAATAAATATTTTCTGTTTTAGTATATTTTAAAAAGTAAATTATTTCTGTGATTATAAAACTTGATTTTCAGCTGTTATAACTACTGTCTTCAGTGTCACACGGTCTTTCAGAAATCATTCAAATATGCTGATTTGCTGCACAATTTTTATCAATTATTATCATTATTTAATTATTAATAATGTTTTATATTATCAATACTGAAAACAGTTTTTGCTGCTTAATATTTTTGAGGAAAATGTATTTTTTTCCACAGGATTCTTTGATGAAAAGAAAGTATAAAAGAACAGCATTAAGAATATAATATGCCAATATAATATAATAACACCAGTATTACTAATGGTCATTAAACATTAAAACAGCTTTTCTAAACATTAAACATTTAAACATAAAAAAAAAAATTCTCCATCAAACTCCAGTTTCTTTCAAAATACACACACAAAACTACGCCTTTAATAAACCAAACCTTACACCTTATCCTCGGCTCAATTTCTTAATACAGTCAATGGAGAGATTAAGCGCGCTGCGACTGAAACGCAGTAGCCAGTGGATATTCTTACAGATGTCAGCAGCGTCTCCCTGCCAGAGACTGATCTGTCTCTGAATGATATGAAACATTTCATCTATGAAAAGCAACCTAATCCTGAAGGACACATCCTGCTGTCTCCATGTCCCCTGTTTCCTTCTCTCTTTCTTGCTTTTTTCCTCTGTGTCTGACACCAGTTGACTTCTCGTATGCATTTCAGGCTCTTAGTCAGTTAGCGGTAGTTTGGTTCAATTGAAGCATGTGCCTGGCTCTAATTATACTTAAAAGGTGGACCGTGAGCTGCATCTCTGATCGAGGCTTAGTGGAGCACTTCATGCAGCGCTTGGAGAAAAATTCCCTCGCGGATGAGAGCGAGCCAGATGCTCGCTGCTTGTGTGAAATTCCCGAGGACATTAGAGACTTCCATGAGCTCCTTTTTCACTTGGATTTATTAGCACAGCAAACCTGATTAAGGACAAGATAAGTAGTGGAGAACAAAAGTGAAGGTGCCACGCTTTCATTTCCATCTGTCGCACCACCATGCAGAGAAAGCCGGAGAGATTAATCTACCCAGCTGCTCTTTGTCTTGTCAGCGATCTCCAGGAATACTTAAATAACACTGATATAATGTTTAAACAATGATTATAACTGTTTGAGAGAAACGGGCAGCGGTGTTTGCATAGAGAATGAATGATGAATAGTGCTGAAAGAGAAATGTTTTTTATGAAACTTCTGAAGTAGCATACTTCTAATGAAGATATTACTCAGAAGGAGTTTAAATAATAATGTTGTCTGCTGATGGCCATGATAGACGAGGGCCAGCTGGCTAGAAGAAGATGCCAGCAGCCATCAGCTACTGCCAGAGCAGCTTTCCATCAGTTACTCACACTTGTGCATCTAAAAGACATCTAAACAGCCTGATTCGTACACAGTTCAAGTAGCTGAAGTCGAGGAAGACAGTTCACAAAATAACCCCCGCAAAAGAAATTCTTGAGGGAAGAAAATAGATTTTTTGAGATTTTAAGACTGCTTAGAAAAGCCATTTGGAAGTCATATATTCTAATAACGGTTGAGAAAATAGCCAGGTAGTTTACAACGTGTGCAGTCTATTATAACCCAATTCATTATGAATCTTTGTTAAAAATTGACTGCAGTCTACGTGATTATAGACCCCATTTGGGAGGTGTATCTGTCATATCAGCACACGCACACACACACACACACACACACGCACGCACGCACGCACACAAAATCCTGTAACTTATTAAGATATTCTTTGCTTTGGAACAAAGCTTACTCTGAAAAGTGCTATACAAATAAAATTTGAATTAATATCAAATTGAAAAAACAAAACAATATATGGAGGAAAAAGATAGTGTAAGTGTAAGTTTAATACAAAGCAAATTATAATATTTAGCAAACAATTAATATTGCTACTTTTAACACAATATAAATGAGCCATTATACATTAAAATATATACTGTCTCCCTGCCTTTTTATTGTTAGGATTTTTGCCTTTACATCCACCTTATTTTTCAACGCAGAAAGCTGTTTTCTGTGAATGTGAGACTTCAGGTTCATTATGTTCAAATACCGAGAAGAATAACAACGAGCAGTAAACGTTAAAACTGTTTGCACTACAAACTAGTGTGTTCATAATTAAGATAATACATTAAAATGAATGTGGTGAGGCACACCAGTTTTCAATATTCAAGCAGAAAAATGAGCTATTTTGTACAGCTGAAAATAGCTACGAGCGGATGAGACTGGAAGCCAGACCCATAAAATGTACAAATGATCACATCCGCTCTTACGGGAAAAAATAAGGTGTATACCTGTCTTTGTATTTACTTCATATTTGAGAGTCCATCAAAGGGTGCAGTTTTTAACAGTTGTTAATTTTTTTTAAAAAGCTTGATACCTCTAGTATCTAGTGACAAACTAATGCAGGCAATAAACTGAAGCCAAACTGCAGCGTATGCCACTGTTACTGATATAACTTTCAAACGGATGCCTTTTAATTGGTTTGTTTAAAAGAACTGTCAGTCTAGCTCAATTTAAACTAATTACCTCACACTTAAAGTATGAAATATTCCCCCAAAGGGAAACTGACGGTTCCCCCTGAACTGAACTCTTAGATTGGCTCATGGTGTGCACACAGTGGCCTGACCTCTGCGTGAAGCCCCTTCGAAGCTTTGAGGAGCGCAGCTGCATAATGAAACATCTCACTGCATTAAAACGCATTATGGTGTGATAGAGTAACCTCACCTCCTCTCAGTAACATAATGAGGAGAGTGCAGTAATTTTAGTCTTGGGGGAGGCTGAAGGAGAGGGGGAGAAAGATGAGGAGAGGGAGCGAGGGAGAAAGGCATGGTTTTTGCTGCAGCATGCATCTTTCATGAATTGCCCTATTCATCATTTGGCGCCAGTGTATAGTTGTTATCTTAAAGTTGCTGTTGTTTATTTTCCGAGGTGATCGAGGTGTTAAACACGCACGTACACGCACTGACTAATTCGACCGAGTAAGTGGGCTGAGCGAAGGAGTCGCAGTGGACCTACGTAGGTTTGTAGCGTCTGAGTGGAAGTAGTGGAAGGAGTCATTAAAAACATCATCGAAGCATCAAGATGTTTACAGAAGAACTTTGCCGAGGGGCAAGTTGTTATTCCCCAGGAGAGCACGAGCATGTGTATATGAGTCTTTGTGTCGAACACATGAAAACATTATTGGAGTACCAGTGTGAGTGTTGATTGCATTGCTCATTAAAAGAAGAAGAGGGTCTCCTCCGGAGTCACCAGTCAGGCCACAGCCATTCAAACAGGGAGGCGCAGCTATTTTAGTGCATGTATTCAACACACACGCTCACAACAGTACTGCAGAAGTTTCTCTGGGCTGGATATTGGACTGATAGAGCTGAGGTGAGGAAGGACTGTGCTTTAAGAGTATAGTTCCTCGCCTATAAATAAATGATGAATTCCTTTGCAGCTCTTGCTCTGTTACACCCAGACATATCTGACATGTGTGGCATTTCCTCGCAGCACAGGCAAATCCAGTGCTAATAACCATACAGCACCCAATTAGACTGGTTTTAATGTTCTGCTCCACTGGGTGGAAAATTTAGTGTCCAATTAGACATCACATCAGGGGCAAAGGCCCCGCCCCAGCGCCTCAACAGCTGATTAGACGAGTGGCGAGCAGAGAAGAGTGTGTTTGACTGAAACACAAGCACACCTTCCAACTCAAACGAACAAGCTGCAAGATGCTGCAGACTTTTTCAGAAGATTATTTTAGGGATAATTAGTTTGTTTCGTGACTGAAAAGACAAGTGAAAGATTTGATATACTTCAACCAAAAGGATTTAGCTATACTGTGTGTTCTTTTGTCCTGTTTCCAGCAAGAATAGTATTGATCCTGGGGTTGTTTTCGCTCTAGCAGCATGTTGCTTGTCTCACTCTTCATCCAATACCAATAAACAACACTTGCATTTATGCGCGCTGTGTAATTAAACATGAGTAATTTGTCTGACTGTAATAATTGAACACTGAACTCTGTAATTAAAAACATGTTTTGTTTCTGTTCCAGATGGTGAAGTGTGCTGCTTTTCCACACACTTACAGTACTATACACATACTGTATCTGTATTGCTCCCAGTCATGTTAATTATATTATCACATTTTATGCAGACAATTGCATAAAGGCATACACTATTCCCAAATTTACTGAGTTACTGAAAAAAAGAATAAAGGGAAATAGAGTGTCATGTCATGCTCAAAACAGTTTTCATCTAAAAATAAAAATTTTGTGATAATTTACACACCTTCATGTCGTTTCATACCTGTATGACTTCGTTTCTGCTATGGACACAAAATAATATTTTGAATTGTATTATTAATTTTTTCTCACTTTTCCTCTATTTAACTCCTTGGAAAACATCCTGGAAAACATATCCTGTACTTTTTAAACCAGTTGTAAATCAAACAGGTGAATCTTCAGATAACCGTGCTAGACCGTGCGAGTGCACATCTGCGCATGTGTGAGTGTGTGCGCTTGTGCGAGTGTGGTCTGAGACAGCAAGATTATCCCGAAGGAGTCTTGAGAAACACAAAGAGTGCCTGGATGCATTTGCTTATAATAAAGTCAGAATGGGTTTGGGTGGATTAATGACAATATCAACAGAAGGAACACGAGGACGAGTGCCAGCAAAATCTGGATGCGGTTCAAAGTTTTTAATTACGATTAAAAAGACTCTCTGGCACACGACAGACACCCTTTTTTCCTAGCCTTTCATTTTTTCTCACTCCTTTATCACATTTGAAGTGGAATTCCTTGTAAACCGGTGGAGTTTCAAAAGGGACGCACAGGCATCTGTACATGTCCATCTGGCATAAATTGATTTTTTTTCGGAGAAAATTTGGCAAATTAAGACAAGAAAGCTGAGACGGCGAGGAATAAACAGAAGAAGCTTGGAAAGAGGAGTGGAAATGGTTGAAAGGGAATGCATCCTTTGTGTTAAAGCGAAAATCCATTAAGCATACACAATTTGATGGTAATAAATAGAGACTAATATTTTCCCACACAAAATGCAATCTCTCCAGAACAAAAATATTATTTCGTGCTCTTCCTTATTCTCTCATGTATACGTCCTGCACACCAGCTGTGTGGGTTTTATGGCGGTATGGTCAGTGGACGCTTGAAGAATAGAGCAAGTCCACAGGGATGCAGCAGACTAGCTAAAAGTCTGTTAGCACTCCATCACTGCCATTGAGAAACACGGTACTGCTTTCAAGCACATTCAGAGAGTACAGGGTTACAACAAAGTTAAAGTTTCTTTCAAACTGTTAAGGAACGACGTGAGACTCTGAAAACGACACATCCAACAGCGGCTATCCTGAAGTCATATATGCCCACTCTTTCTCTGTCAAGCACAAATACTGCTGCAATTCCTCTGATCTGGAATAGCGGTTTAATTAGTGAGGCGGTAACCACTTTATAAAGATTAGCTTGCTCTCAGGAGGAAGGCTCACCGCCCATGTCTGCCTAAAGTGTCTGTGAGGAGGGTCTCTAGAGATCAGGACCCATTGTGTTCAACAGACGGTGCTTTACGGCAACATATGCTCTCTCTCCCCAATGCTCTTCCTTCACACACTCCATAAATGCTGTACTGTGCTCCCAGCAGTTTTTGCCTGCTCTTGCCTTTGCCATTAGTGTACTTCTTTTATGGTTTTGCTTAGGCAATCTAGTTAGGGCATAGGAAAACAAAGAAACCTAAAACAGCACTGGGAAGATTGCAAGTTAGCAGACAAACTTTTCAAGGCGTACAACAGAGAAGTTCACAAGGTACAGCCTTCTGCTCTGAATGTTTCTCTGAGGTCTGGGTTCAGATTAAAGCATAATTAACCAAATCAAAGACGTGTTTGTAACAGCAAGCAAGTTTCATCTCAATTAAGAGGATGTGTTCTGCCCACATTGTCATTGCACAAGGGACCAGACAAGTTATATTAATATGGCAACTAGAGTATAAAAGACAGGCAGCTCTTACAAAGACTGTCTCAGCAAGCTGCCTGGTTTGATCTAATGAAGAACATGACTAACTTTAAATAAGGTTTAAAAAGACAGAAACGGAGGGGGTAGTGAGCCACATATGAGCTGAGAAAGAAGGAGATAGAGTTTAAAGACATGTTGAGGACGAAAAAAAAATTAATTCCAGATATTCCAGTGGCTGTTATTTCCTTTTATTACCTTTTCATTTTTCCGCTTACCCTCTGGTCAACGTCTGGCGGTCTGTCTTATGTGACGATTTCTTTATGTGAGTTGAACTATTTCCTCTAACAGAGGCTACGGGATGATCGCGGCGGCAGTCGGATAACCCTCGGTAATTGTATTTATCTGACTGAAATGCCGGCTGTCTCGTGAAAGCTCCGGTTGCTTCGGCAACGCCGCGTGCTGCGCGCTGACCTCCGGGCCAAGGAAAGACTAAAAACACACTCGCCCTCCAGGTGCTGCTCTCCTCACCCCATTTTCAATTCCAGGTGCAGTTCCAGCTAAACTGTTAAAAATAAACGTTGACAAACATACTTTTGTGGGTCGCTTTGTCGGTGTTAGCGAGGCAAATTGGAGACATTTAAGTTATTTCTATTAACTGGAATATTTGAGCCTACAAAGAGCTTGAAATGTATTAAACGTGAAAACCGCAGACTGTACCTGAAAAATGTTTACTGAATATTAATTAAATGATTGAGTAGGCTTTAATAAAACATGCACACTGTAACTCGCCTGTAAAAGTGTGCCAGTTTATAAGCACTAAACGAAGCGCACAATCCACTCTTAATGAAACACACATCAGAGCAGAGCTTAGATTAATCAAGCTACGTCAAATATTTAATAAAATACTTATTTAAAAGTGAGGAGAACCTTGATACGTTGTTATTTATATATATATATATATATATATATATATATATATATATATATATATATGTTGGCAATTATTATTATTACCATAGTTGTTACAGTGCTCAAAATTATCTTAGCCTTCCATTTAAGTAATGTGATTAAACACGTCACGTTTATGAAATATTCTGTCAATGTCTGACAGGAAATACGTTTATTTAAAACTCAATACTGGCCTTGTGGACTGGTCTCTTTGTACACTCCAGAAACTTAGATGTAATATTTAATTATATGAAATGTTATTTCTAATTCACTAGATCCTAAGAGACCTAAAGTCTACTGTCTAATTCTATTCCATCTGCCACAGCTCCCCCCGTTGCGCGTGCGGCAGAAACCCTGTGGATGACGCTGCACGTGCGCTTTTCTCCCACTTGAGTTAGTTTCGCGTGCCAAACCACGCCAACACACAATATAAATATATACGGTCTCCTAATAAATACTCAATCAGGAATTACAACCGTGGCAGCGAACCCTAATGGTAAGCGCATCAGATCCCTAAATTGCACGTTCCACTTCTGTCTGTTTCTGCCTGCACTGACACGCCAATGCATCTAGTGCACAACTGCACATTTTCTCATTGAAAAGCGCAAAAACAACTCAGAACAGAGGGAGATGCGAGCGTGCAAATACGAGGGTACAGAGAGAAAGAAAAAGAAGAAGGGAGTAAAAAAGCACACACATTAAATGGTAATTTATCGAGACATGCTGAGATAATAAGTGTGTTTGTGGCTGTAGCTTGACTTCATGACACTGTGATTACAAGTTCATGAAGTTGCACGATTTCGCACGCGCTGCCGATTTTTGTCAGATTGTGGCATTTTCGTTCGACCCTCTAATTAAGGAGCCTTACGTCAACTGATCCGAGCTTTGTGGGCAAAATAGCCACAACCGCGGTGAAACATTTCCTTAAAACCAATAAATGAGTGTGGCTTAGTGTAAACAGATGGAATGGCAACCTGCGCTATATTACTATCTGTAATTATAATAGTCCTAATAAACTCGACAACAGCACTAAAAATGTAATGTTTACCTACATTATTTATAGATTCACCAACATAAAATAGCTATATCCTCCTAAGATGAAAACAAAAATATTGCATGCTCTTTAAAAAATAGTGGACTCTTCATAAATAAGTTTGGACTGGCAAACCGGCAAAAAAGTGTCCCATGCAAAGACAATTGCATAAGAGAGAGAGGGAGTCAGAATCTCTGTCCTCTGTAACGGACACGTGCACAATGTCAGCACACATTAAGCGCATTCAGCGCGTGTCTTCTCGGCGGGTTTGTGGCGCCGCAGCTGTGCGAGCTTCACCCGTGTGCTCCGGGGGGACGAGAAACTCACAGCAGATGTTACTGCGTCTCCCACCAGTTTCACACCGAACAAAAAAAGCAGAGGAGAGAGCGAAACGACAGTGTCGTTTGTCCTCTGCGGGGTCATTATTAACAGCTTAATTAATTTTAGATCCGCTCTGTGAATACCGGCGCAAACCACACGCACATAACACGAGATGAAGAAATGCGCTTCATAGATATGCAACACGATTTTGTAAACACTTGAAAAATATCAGTAAAAATATACATATATTAAAATGAAACAATGACACAGTAACATTGAAATAAAAATAAACTTATATTTATAATATACAGGCATATATACTTACATAATACATAGTGTATTGTAATAGGTTTTCAACATAACATTTTTTTTTCACAAATAACTTTTATGCAAAGAGGAACGATTTGGCACTCACCTGTCCGTTCTTGCACAGGTCAGCCCACATGCTGGTTCCGTCACCTCCTCTCATCAGGACATGGTAGATGAAGAAATATGTGCCCGGCACACTGCATATGAACTTGCCCGAAGTACCATCATAGTTGTTGCCGAGGTTGGTGACCACGTCGTCGAACTTGAGGATCTCATAGCCCTCGTGTGGGTTCTTCAGTCCCCCGTAGAAAGCCACCCGTGGGTGCGTGTTGTATGTAACCGTGCTGATAGCTCCATCATTGTCCAGACCCAGAACCCCACTTCGTCCCTTGTCCCCCCGGTCCCCCGGGGGCCCCATCGGACCCGGGGGCCCTGGCTCCCCTGGTGGCCCTGGAGGTCCGGGTTTGCCTGGCCGGCCCGGCTTCCCCTGTGGCCCCTGGAGGAGGTAGAGGGTGGAGGCATGTTGCTGTGGTCGGCCAGAGCCTCGGCCTCGGCCTGCACAGAAGAGCCGGTGCTGGCGATGCCCGTGTTGGTGCCCTTGTTCTGGTACGGGTCACACACCATTCGACAGGTGCCAAGCATCTCGTAGTGGCTGTTGTCATTGCTCACGGAGCTGACCAGCACGGGGAAGCACCACCAGCACCAGCACTAGCATGACCCCTACGGCGGCCGCCACCAGGGTCTTCCTGCCCAGGCTGAGGCGCGGGAGTGGCTGGGCAGCCAGCGTGGGTCTGCCGGGAGTCGAAATGGTGACTGCTGGAGAAAAGGAGACCACAGAGAGAGAGACAGACAAGGGGTGCAGGGGGGTCCCGGGGGAAAGGCGCCAAGCCCTAGGATCCCAAGTGTGTTGAGGAGCGTCTGAGGGTGAAAGAGACCCACATGCACACGCTCTCATACACTTGCCCAGCTCCGTGCGTGCCTGGCTTGCTAAGCTGGCTCACTGGATACGGTGGGCTGCCAGGAAAGCGCTTTCACACAGATCCCACATCCGCTCGATCTCAGTCACACGCATACGCTCTCTCACACACGCATGCATGCAAACACTCTCACACACTCTCCCCAAAAGTCGATCCCATTGTCTGGTGGACAGAGTTGCACTCGGTAATGAAGAGAATGAGGGATGGCAGAGGCAGCAAAGAGGAAGAGAGGATGAAGTGAGCGAGTGTGTGCATGGGAGTGAAGGACAGCTTGAGAGAGAGAAAGAGAGAGAAGCAGATATAGAGGAGAGACAGGGTATGTTTGCAGAGGCGTTTTCTCAGTCTGAGGGTTTTATACTGAGTAACCCCCCCCCCCCAAACACACACACCCTCTCTTCCTCTCCTCTCCCTCTCTGTGTCATAGCGATACAGCCAGAGGAAAGGAGGAAAAGTAACCAAGAGGAAGGAGGGGACGGCACAGGGAAATGTAAAAGGGTACGAAGAATTCAGTAGGAAAGATAAAATCTCATCACAAAAAAAGCTCGCAGTAAACATAAGATTTGGTGTCTGACAGACTATATTAAAAAGGATCCTTTCACAGGGACTCATATCATGAAATATTTCTATTTAAAATGTCCTATTTAAAATAAAGCTGGCATTATATCAATCAATGGAAGCTTTCCATAGTGCAAAAGGTTCTTTATAGTGTAAAAAGGGTCATTAGTAAAATGCTCTTTACACTATAAGAAAAAACTGAACACCAAGTTGATCATATTAGGTATTGCTTGAGGAGGGAAAAATAATAATTTTTAAACCATTAATTTTCTGAGTGTATATATTTCTTTTTAGATATTGAAACAAATATTGAAACAGAACTGAAAAAGTCATCCCCAAACCAAAAAGAGCACGTAGCTCATCTCTATCTATACTTCTTCTTTTCTGCATTTCAAACATATGCATTGCAATAAATACACAATTTAAACATTAGCAATACCTATCCAGTGATCAGAAACTTAGTTCGCCCAGTTATAGTAATGTGCTGTGAATTGCTGCCTAAATTTGGAAATAAGAGTTTCAAATAAATGGACTAAGCCAACCTAATCTCACTGGAGATTGTAACTATTTTACTAGCTGGCAATGTCAAGGTGGTGATGTGAATCGCACTAAAAAACATATTTTTTTTAGAAAAAAAGTAATCAGTAAGGTCCACCCCTAACCCTGTCCCTAAACATACCACCACTGGGGCAAAGTGTCAGGGTTGTGGATGAAGGGATGAGGCGAGGACTCAATGGTGCAGGAGATGGGCTTTTATTTGCTTAAATTAAAATAAAACAAACAAACAAACAAAACCACCACCCGTAGGGGAAAACATGACAGCTGGCCAGGCCAGGGCCAGGGCAAGGCAAGGCAAGGCAGGAACAGGAAACATTCAACGACGAACTGGCACAGGACTGCAAATGCAAGGAGATTATAAAGGGAGTAAATGAGGAGGGTAACGAGGAAAGACAGGTGGGTGCCAAAATTAAACCAATAATCCGGAAACAGATGGGTGGGGTCAAGACAAATTGACATGAGAGCACATGGCACACAGAAAACTAAGACAAAGCCATGTACTCACACAAAACAAAAACACAAGCACATGGCCAGCAAAACAAAATCACAAGCCATGTGCAAAACAGGACACAAGCACAAAGCTAATGAGAAAACTCATAAGACAACGTGCTCACACAAGACATGACAACATGAAAAGCACGCAGCCCATGAAAAACACAAGCTGTGTGCCACACAGCACAAGGCAGCATAAATGCACAAAGCCGATAAAACACAAACTGCGTGCAACACCAGGAAACACAACACACGTGGACAGAATAGCTCATGGCTAGCGAACTCGAGACCGCATGCTCCCAAAACAAGACAGAACATGGGAGCGTGAGTGTCCGAACCCTGACACGAAACCGAACCCTCAAGACACGAGGGCCGGATCCGAACACCACGCTCCAACACGAAACAAGGCACGCAGATGAGAGAGCACACGGCTCGAGCAAATTCGAACCCGCGCACTCACATAAAAAACAGGACATGACGGGAGTATCAGGGCTCTGTCACAAAACCCATGAAATGACACCAGACCGAAGTGACAGAACCCTGACTATAAGCAGATCATATGAAAATGTACAATAAGATTTAACAAAAAATAAATTCATTCAAATTAGCCACCAATGACCAAAAATGAAATTTTTTTATGAATTTTCATGAGATTGTTGCTGGAAAAAAAAAGACTGTCAATTAATTGTGCTGTTCCTGGCTATATCTCCAAATCCTTACGATGATCCAATGCTAGAAGCTAGCGCTTTGTGCAGAACATTTCAGTATGGGAACCTGTCATATGTATATTTTTGATAACAAATAAATAAATAATAAAAAAAAGATTATGTGATAAAGCCACAATAAAACACAAAAATAAATTTATTCTTATTATTATTAAATTATATAACCCCTCTATATATATTCAACCAGGAGTAAAAAATATGAATACTTAAGCATGTTGTTATTGAACTGAGGTCCAACACAATTATTTTAGATAGTATTATGATAAGATAATTTAAGGAGCAAATTCACTGCTATTCCTCTCTGTATGTGTTTTTGGCTTTGAGTGTATGTCATATAGAGTCTTATTGTATTTCATTACTTTTTCCCTGCTGCCAATAAGTCCCCCCCCCCCCCACCCCCTCCTCCTCCTCCTGCTCAGAAATGGTTTGTTATTGGCCTGTTGCATTTTTGAGCATGGTGTCTATTGATCTGATCCTTTGATTGAATTAGGGTCCTGTGTGGAAAAAAAAATCCATCTCTATGGCTCATACTAGACAGCTGACATTTCTACCCAAAGCACTGGTCGCAGGGAGAAGAGCTGCAGGAATTCTGGACATGTCATATAATCTTAAATTACAGCAGGAGTGTGATGTGACTAAGGATGAGGTTTGTTAAGGATTCAAGTGTGTAGAAGTGACAAAACCAAAAGTAAAATCTGTGTAGGTAACGTTGACTACTTCTCTATTTGGTCAGAAAAGAAAAAAGCTATGAGAGTAAACAGTGAGGGAAAGCAGGAAATAAAAAAGCAATGAATGATAGAGATGCCAATAGATTAAGAGAGCAACTGAAAGGCAAGAAAGGGAGACAGTGATGATCCCGGTGCTCACTGGTCTAAGTACTGGGTAATATATGACCTGATGACGTTTTCATTGCCATTGATGGGTTCAGTAAAGAACGTGTGATTGAAAAGAGGAAGGCATGGTGACATTTATTGGTAGGAGACTGCAAGCGTTCATACTGCTGTTTCACACATGATCTAATTATCTTTTCCAAGAATTCAGTGGACACACATGTCTGTATGTTCTCATTGTTCCTGTGGCTCAGTGGTAGAGCATTGCATTAGCAGCGCAAAGGGTTTGTGGGTTCAATTCCCAGGGAACAAACATACTGATGAAAATATGTATTGACTGATGCACTGTAAGTTGCTTTGATAAAAGTGTCTGCTGAATGCAGAAATGTAAATGTAGAAAAACTATGAGTAAGATCAATCCTTGTATAATTAATTAATACAAAAAATAAAAACAAAAGTAAAAAAACTTGAGTTTGAGTGCTTCTTATTTCAGTTTTAGGTATATATAGGTAAAAATAAAATAAAAATAAGAAGAAAAAATAAGGAATAAAATGTGCAATGAAATAAAATGTGCAATACAGTATACTGTGGACTTAATAAATAATAATATAAGCAGGGAAATTACTAAAGACAACAAGGATCCTTACATGATCAAGGAACAGAACCGTAGTAAGGACAATCGTTAAAGTAGTCTATGTGACCTCAACTATAATTTTCCAAAGCTTCGAGAATACTTTTTGTGCACAAATAAAACTAAAATAATAACTTCCAATAACGACAACAATTCTTTCACTTTGGAGAGTATCATGACACATGCGTGTGTTTTTGATCTACATGTATACAATGTGTGTGCTGCGTCTTGTTTATGTGCAGAGGAAAGCATGCGCATGCATCATGATATTCTCAAAATGGAGACAGGGTGACTGGGGGGGGAAAGAATAGTTCATCAAAACAATCTCATCAAAAATATCTTAATTTGTGTTCCGAAGATGAACAAAGTTTTTACGGGTTTGGAACAACATGAGGGTGAGTAATTAATGACAGAATTTTCGTTTTGGGTAACTATCCCTTTAAAATCAAATAATTACTCTGTTTTGTTTTAGAATCTCAATCAGCAGACACAGCAAGGCTGGCTTAACCATTGGATGCAGTCAGGAGGCAGGGCGGGGCTAGCTGTTTGTCCAGCCAATGAAAGTGTTCAGGGAAACCTTTTTTTTAAAACAATCATTATTTTTCAACTTAACTTTCTTAATGAAGGTGTATGCTTCGTATCTAATAATTTTCTGTCCAGAAAGCAAAGTAAACACAGTTCAAAAGTTTGTGGTCTGTAAGATGTGTTAATGTTTATGAAAATAGTCTCTTATGCTAATCAAAGCTGCAATTTATTTAATTAAAATACAGTAAAAGAGTAATATTGTGAAATATTTTCACCGTAATTTTTTTTTTCTATTTTAATACATTTTTAATTGAATTTTAAGCAGTCATTACTCCAGTCTTCAGTGTTACATGATCCTTCAGAAATCATTCTAATATGATGATTTGCTGCTTAAGAAACATTTCTTCTTATTATAGATTTTGTAAACAGTTCTGCTGCTTAATATAAACTTTCGAAAGGTAGTGTATGTAGTATTTATATATCAATAAGTAAATATAACAAGTGATGCTAAATCCAATGTGAACTGCTCTTAATAATTTGGATTAATTTGACCAGAAATTTAGAGCAAGACACTTTTGGTGAGTGCGAAAGTAAAGTAATGGAGTGATGCATAGGACACAAGTGATGCATGTTTATTTGGCCTTTGATCTGTGTACTGTTTGGAGCCTAGCACTGTGAGAGAGAGAGAGAGAGAGAGAGAGAGAGAGAGAGAGAGAGAGAGAGAGAGAGAGAGCAAGAGGACTCATATCCCCGCCTACTGAGATAACACACTAACCATTCACATTAGAAAGGGTCTCAAATGGATTCTCTCGCATTCATGTTTGTCATGGCAAACCAAATAAAGTGCACAAGACAAAAAAGATTGGAGAAGCACTAATGGTTGAAAAACAAACTAACAAATAATTAAATAAATGAGAAAAAATAAAGAGCTCAAAGAGAACAAACGAATAGATAACTTTTAGTGCTCCTAGAACTTTTAGTCTCTTAATAATAATAATTAAAAATTGTGTATGACTAGAAAGCTGAATTAACATTATATACACACAGTCCTAATGTCTCTGACTGCTTCCCTGCATCCTTCCTGACTGCAGCCTTATCAAAGAACTCCTTTCAGAGCAGAGCAGTGCTGAGGTTCAGAGAATAGCTCGGGCACAGAGAGAGAGACTCGGGCACAGTTTGGCTTGAGTCATAACTCACATTGACTGATTGTACTAAATGTTGTGCTTATTAGACTACAGTTTACATAATAACATAAACACAACAGAAGTTAAGATGCAAAGGAAAGAGCACAAATTAAACATATCAGTTAAGGTCAGTAAGACAAATAGGGTCTGTGAATAGGGCAGTGGAGAAAGCAAATTAAATCCTCTTGATTTCATTTAAATAAAATGCTTTCATTTTATGATAAATGCTAATAAAATTTAGTCACAAATACACTTGAAATTGGTATTTACAATTATAACGTAACGCTGATAGGGTTATTTTCCACAGAGAAACTGCAAGCATCGAGAGGGATGTGGTCACTGGGGGGGGGGGGTCTATGTCTGAGACAGTTTGAGCATTTGTGTATATGCAGATAAGTGGATGTTTGTGTAAAAGGCAGCTCTAAATGAAAGCAAGACTGATTAAGAACGACTTCCTTGACCCAGGCAGAATATATGGCGGCCGCCAATAAGCACAAACACTTTTTAGCCTGTCAAAGTGAGACAATTTTGCCCGAGATGAAAGATTTTTACAGATTAAAAAGACACTCTATTTGGAGGGCATGATTTTAAAATAGAAAGCTCAATGTAAGACATTATCAACCTGCACTGCCTCCGTGCTCCCTTTTGGCGCTTTAAAATGGATAGACAGATAGATGAAAAGTGATGGGGAAGACAGGCTGGCCTCACCTCCCTGCTCTCTGGGAAGGCCCAGTGTGGGTAATGCATCCACTCCAACTATTCATTCTCCTCTGCTCAATCTACAGACAACTCGCACTGAGCAAAACAGTGCGGTTCTGAGATCACTAAACGGTGTTGGAGTCCCTATAGTGAGCATACACCATACAGTTTCAAAGTTTGTGATTGGTATGTATACATATTAAATAAAATATTCATAGTAAAATATTGTTAATATTGAATATTTTTAAAATGTAATTGATTTATGTGATGCAAGGCTGAATTTTCAGCATCATTACTCCAGTCTTAGTGTCATATGATCCTTCAAAATCATTCTAATATGATGATTTGCTGCTCAAAGAACATTTCTTATTATTATTATCTATGTTGAAACATCAAAAGCACAGCATGTATTTATATATTTGCTTCATATTTCGCACTGCTCACACTTTACCAAGGATAACAATTAATCCTGTGTATTTATAAACTGCTGTTTCACACTTTACATGGTAAAAACATCTTACGATCTTATTTGCATATCTGTGGGGTCAGTGTTGTTAAATAGAATCTTCTGGGCAGTTTAAATTCCTTTAATGGAAGCGAATGAGGCTGTCTTTCACCAAAATGAAAAAGGGACAATAATGTAAGGTGGTCCGTTTGACTCGTGTACTATATTCTAAATCATGTGAAGCCAAACTATGGCTTGAGAGTTATAAGAGTGATGTCCAATTTGTCAATAATTTATTTTGGATTACATTTTTTCATTAAATCAGTTAGTCCGTTTCACAAGAATGATCTTAATGATTCATCTTCAATTTGATTCTCAAGTTAAGCTAATTGACTCAGAGATCACTAACAGCCCACTTAAGTCAGAAAATAATGTCGAAGTTGAATAGATCACATTTCTGATAAATTTAATTGTATGGTCCTTTAGCAACCTTTTTGAAGCTTGACAGTGTCAGTTTGATTTTCATTTTATTAAAAAGAGTGACTAGAATATTACTCAAAAAACGTTCATCTTTAAAAAGGACATCATATGAGTTTGGAATACCATAATGACTCAATTCTGAGTGAAATATTCCTTGAAGTCTCAAAGATAGCAGCAAGTTTGAAGCCCTGAGCTCTACATCAATGTTCTTCTCCAATTGTGTGTTTTTCATCTTCCATTTTCTAAGTTTTCTTTCTTTATACTCAACTGTCCTCAACAGATATACACATGCAATATACACTGGCGCTGGCAAATAATTGACTTTATTCATTACAACTATACATCCTATAAAATCCACATTGATTGTAAAGCTGGATCTCATCTGAGGAGGTCAAGGTTCTGTTTTCTATACCAGGACGGCACCAATTAAGTTTTTTAAACACTTTCTTTACTTTCAAAGGCTGGGCGGTGTGCACACTCGTATTGGTTTCATCTAAAAGGTTTAGTCAAAGGGTGCATGCTGCTTTTGTCGTTTTCTTCCTTTGTTGAAGAAACAGCAAGGTCACAGAAAACAGAGTCTCCGTGTGCACTAATGAGTCACTGGCAATGAGCCAAAAGAAAGGATAAATATAAGTGACATTGCCATCCCTTTGTCCATCAATTTTTTCTCCTTCTCTGCAAAGTCCCCCCGCAACTCCACAGACCTGCCGCAAGGGAATTGTGGAGCTGTCACTGGGTTCCTCTGGTTAAACTTGGCTACAGGGCAGTGGTGGATAGTGAGTGCTGGTAGTCAGGATTATGGTCGCTTTTCCTAGACTCAGTGTTAATTTGTACAGTTTTGTGTCATTTTGGTCCATTTAAAATGAACGTTTTAAAAAGGCATAGTCAAGGAAAATAACAAAATAATGAAATCATGAAAATAAGTGTCAAACAGACAGAATACAATTTTTTTCAACGTATACATTTATTAAATTATAAAATGTGAAATATAAAATGTGAAATTATTAAAGCACACACACAAAGTCCAACAAAAGTAGAGCCCAATTTTGCATATTGCTTTTAAACAGGTGATTCAACTGTATTTTGAATTATGAATTGCATTAGGTTGTGTTTTAGAGTTGAAGGAAGTCCATAATCTTAACAAATAATATACTTTTAATATTCTGGAAAGACATTATAATTTTTTCCCCAAAAAATGTATAGCACATTTATAGCAAATGCAATATTGCAACGTGCCCAAAATGGCAAATATATGACTACAGCGCTTTATGAAATAACACATTTGACAGGTCTCTTGTTGAACAGACCTGGAGGAGGACATGGACGTTAAAGACTCGAATTCCTCCGTTACTCTTATTACAGTCAATGTCAACCGATTCACAGAGAGAGAGAAATTCTTTATTCACTGAAAGGGACACAACTGAATATAACTTCTTTGAATAGTCAATCTCTAAAGTTCAGAGATATGAGAACAGTTTTCTCTATTGCCCACTTCTTTTCATGTCAGACACTCCACCCCTCTGCAATGTGGAGACAGCTGTCAAAATATGTCTTTAAAGAAATAAATTAATAAATAAAAACTTTCCTGAGTATGTTTTCTATTCCTCACTTTATCTGACCCTGGGGAGGAATTGCAGGACTGGTTCCTGTCATCCAGGCGTGGGGAAACAGAGGCTGTCAGACTTCAGGCAGGATCCCAGCTGGGGGTGCACCATGCTTGCCTGGCCCCCACGGAGGGTCTGGATACTCTGGAAGAATCCCATCTCTCCAGGGAGGGGAGTGAGGCGCACGGACCCAGAGGGGGAACAGGGAGAGATGGGTAGGCATTCTTAAGTGAAATCAGCCACACATTCAGACAGGATCCGGTTGACCTAAACTCCCCCCTGTCTTGCCACACACTCCATCATTTCTTCAGATGTGAAATAAAATTAAGCCTAAGGTCTGTTTCACACATACAGTGTCTGTGGCGCGTGAGCAAGCTTGCCTTGTGCTTTCACACTGCCTGTATTTATGTTTTCACATTTCAGCTCTAGATATAAAAAAGTTGTTTTCTAGGTTGCCGCAATGAGTTGTATTGTAGTAATGGTCATAAATGTAAAAGAAGTATGTTTTTAACATGCTTTTTACATTGATTTACTCATTTACAGCATAGACAATGTTACAACCATCAAGATGATTCCACTCTGGAAAAGTGAAACTTGTCGTACAACAAAGTGAGAAAAAGAGACCTAAAGTAACTTCTCAGAAAACAGTGATGATGTAGAGCAAATTTATTAGCATAATTATTCCTATGAGGAATTCAATATTTTAATGCACTGCTTTTAAAAATAACATCCCCTGTGTTTTTTAGCAACCTCTTTTACCCAAAATGACTGAAAATGGCCAAAACAAGAAAAACAAGACTGACAACATTGTCATAGTATAGATATTTCTCTATATGCCAGAACACATTAGCATCCAACTGGTTTCACTTAACATATATCATGGATACAGCACCTCCCTGATACTACTATAAACAACACTATAAAGCCATTACACTAAATGACAGCTTTCTATCAGTAATGTCTATATTTGAGCTTTAGAGGTGGTAAACTTTGAGTATTTTCTACACAAATGTTGTGAACTCTGTTCTTCTAAAGTGGTAGAAAACTCAGAAGAAAAGACCAGGAGACTTCGGATTGGATCGTCAGCAGAATTTCTTTATTCTATGACATGTCTTGTTATCTGTAGTCCTCGAAGATCTCAACTAATGTAATTTTTAAAGGGTATTCTTATAGGCAGAATTGGAGGAGGGGACTTTTGGAGACAAAACATCAAATAAAACAAGCATCTGAGGGAGGCGTTAGTTGGTTGCTACACTTCCCTTCCCGTGGTTCTAATACCACTAATCCACGAATTCACGTCTGGGCCAGGACAAAGCCATTTGCAGATCAAAGGTTGAATCTCTCAGTAGTCTGACTCATTGATCTTACCATTATCATAGAAAACAAAGGCTCGCTGTCTCAAGCTCAATGGTCAGGAAGTGTATCTAAATTAAACATTTAAGATAAAAATTTGTAATCTTTCATTTCCCCTTTGAGAGTTCTAATAACTCTCACAAATACAAATTTAGACACTTAAAAGTTAATTCTTGTAACTTGTAATTGTTACAGGCACATAGTACATGTTCTGTGTTGCTTATATGTAATTGCATGCTGACACAGAAACAAAACATGCATTCGGGTCCGTGAAGTTCTTACTGGTAATAATCTTTTCTGGTTGGAACTGTCATTTCCTTGTGAGAGGCGGGCGTCATTTGCTGACAGAACACTTGATACTGTGGATGCATAGATAGTACGCAAGTAGGAGAAACAACAGCAGAATTGCTATTTCCTTGATCCACAGCCAGGGGTTTACCTAACAAGTTTCCGAACCATGAAGAATTATCTTCAGTCATCTGGTGTAATTTTGCTGAAAAACCAAGAATGTCTTGTTGATTTTGTTCAAGTTCTCTGTTGGATCCATTAACCCGGTGCAGCATTCAGGACCGATAATGGTACAGGCTCCCCCTTGTGTTGCAAGAATGTAATCCAAGGCCACTCTGTTCTGTAAGATCATCATCTTGTGCGAGGCAAGAGTGTCCTTGATGTTGCCCAGGGCCAAAACCGTATCATTGGCCAATTTCTGTACTGAATCCGACAGGCTTCTGACCTGATCGAGAGCCTGCATGACACCATACGATGGGATTAATGCTCCAAGAGTTCTTGACCACCACGTTTGTACACAAGTGAGTCCTGGAATGCAGCCATCTTTGTTGGTAGAAGCTGAATTTTGTAGATGTGGAGAACTTGAGGTGGAGTGTGTATTTTCTCTGATGGCTGGTAGGACATAAACCAGGGTGCACCTGCCATTGAATTGGCTGGGTAGGATGCTGTAGACAGAAGTCCACATAACCACAAAGTGCCAGTCGGTGGAGGAATCATACACCACTGATTTATGGCAAAAAATTTCGGTAGGGATGGGTTCCCGTAGAGACACTCTTTTAAATCATTCTCCTCTTTCTTATCTGATGTAGTAACGTACACATCGAATTCGGTTCTTCTTTCAATCACAAAGCTGCAACGTTCACGAGGAATTTCACCCAGTGTAGTCGATGCTGGAGCATGATTTTCCATGCACCAATAGAACATCCTTGGCATGAGTAGATCTGTCATGATGGGAGTAGCTGAAGTTAGGTTGCAGGATGGTAGTCCAGGAATGCAACACGAAGAAGCTGGAGGAATTGTTACGTTGTGACATGTATCCTTGTTGTATAATCCACTGGTATGATGATCGAATAAGGTACACGTATCACATTTGGAGATAGGGTGTGCCACCCATGGGATTCCTGCTCCTACTGAAGGTGCGTGCGGCATGCAAACGTTTTTCCAGCAAACAAGGCATTTCTTGACATATTCATCAGCTCTATGAATATGTTGTTTCTGGGGTCTACACTTTGCGTGATGTCCATGATGGTTAATAGTATGAAAATCTTGATCATGTTGATGGATGACTGAAGTTCCCGTATGTGAGTCTCTGCGTTGTGTATGTTTTTTTTCTTCTTCTTCTTTCTTTTCTCTTTCTTGTGTGATAGTTGGCTCGGCAATGGGTCTAGTTGTTTTCTAGAGGTTGTGGCTTCATCCGCAGGTGAGAAGGGTGGTGCATATGGATCTCAGGACAGCCATCAGGTGGTATCTGCACAGAGGAAGAAAGAAACACAAACAAGAGAGAACAACGGCACAGAGCAGTATTTGTAGAGTCTGATCCTCTGTTCAAAATATAGTCTGCTATGGTTGTTCCTTCTTTCCCTATTTCTTAATTCCTGCGACACCTAAAGAACAGTGAGGAAGGGATGGACTAATGGAGGGGAAAGGCCTATGAGGAAATCTTCACCGCAGGGTTGGCCCCCGAAGCCTGTTGCTTTCGGTTCTTCCCTGGGCTCCTCACTGGTTCTTGTGTCTGCCCTATCCTATCCCTGCAGGGGGAGGAACAACCTTACAATGTGACACATGAGTCCAAGTTTTCCTTCCCTGACACAATACTGCAGCTGCTGTAATCAACATCACTTGATGTGGTCCGTACCACTTAGGCTCTAATGGCTTGTTTTTGAACGCCTTTATCATGACCCATTGACCTGGGACGATTGTGTGTCCACCTTCTGGTGGAGTCTGCCAACACGACTCAACTCTCTCTTTGGCACTCTGCACTGCCTTTGTAAGGTTTTCACAGTAAGCGATCAGGGCATCTGAAACAATGTACACATCAGCATTTCTAAGATCAACCTGTCCTGTGAAGTGGGTACCTTGATCTGAGTCAATGCAATCTGGTAATCCCCATCTGGGAATGAAATCAGTGACAAGACATTTAGCAGTATGTGCAGCTGTAGCACGCCCTGTTGGATAAGCTTCTACCCATCTTGAGATCAATGTTCTTCTAAATTCAGTTAAATGTGTGCGTGCTGCCGGTAAACTCTGAGATAGTCTCTCTATATCCTTAGGACATAAAGCGTTGGCAACAGTTTGTATTTGCACAACAAAAGAATTGGGAGGAACACTATCAGTTTCCTCAACATTGACTGAATTTACAGGCACATCAGTTACTGATTGGAGAGCTACATCTGTTTCAAAGAACGCTTGTAAATCAGGGTAAATGTTATCAGGCTGACTTACTTCCACATCAGTTTTTGCTTCAATTTTCTTGAGGTTCAATTTCTTAGTCAAAGTGGATACTCTCGCACGGAGTTCATTGTTCTGTTTCTCTAGCTCTGAGTTACGCTGAGACTGTTGTGTCGCTAGCGTTACACTGAATTCCCTCTGACAACAGATAATGTCTTTCACATTGTTCTTACGAATACTTGCTCCTAGTACCTTTTTACACTCATCTACCGTCCAAGTCTTGTCTGGATGAATCTCATATTTCTGCGTTAGTTTTTGTCTAACTTTTTCAGTGACTATTAGGTCCATTTGTTCCCCTAACAGCGTTTTGAATTCACTATCTGACCATAAAGGAGTCGCAAGACCAGTCTTTTCTGTGGTTGGAATCAGTCTAGCATTCATTCTAACCATTTTGTAAGTTTCTTCGGTACCACACAAACAAAACAAACAAAAACAACAAAAACTTCTCTGATCAACAGAGGGTACACTTGTTAAAAAAAAAAAAAAAAAAAGCTTAACTATTGTTACATTTCCAAATTACCAACACTTCACACTTAACTTCCCTGCCTACAAAAAACAGAGGATAAAACTAAATTATTAGCACGAAATGCTAACCTTCCCTGCCTGAAACAGAGGGTAACTCATTTTTGGCACGTAATGCCAAAATCTTCCCTGCCTGAAAGAACAGAGGATAAACTTTCATCTCTAAAATAAAAAAACTTTAGAGGATAAACTCTTCCCTGCCTGTACAGAGGATAAACTTCCCTGCCTAACAGAGGATAAACTTAGTTAAAACAAACCCTACAGATGTATGTTAACTCTTCTCTGACGGCACAGAGGATACACTGGTCTTAGGTTCTTTTGGATTAGAGACAGCACTCACCACCACCCTTGGTTGAGAGAAAAATTCAGTCTGGGAATCTTTTCAGCTTGAAGTTTCGCTGGATTCCAAAAGATGCAGATCTTTGTTTGAGCTTGAAGTTTTTCAGGTGAGGAAGCTGGAACTCTATCCGGGTGACGGCACCATCTGTTGTGAACTCTGTTCTTCTAAAGTGTAGAAAACTCAGAAGAAAAGACCAGGAGACTTCGGATTGGATCGTCAGCAGAATTTCTTTATTCTATGACATGTCTTGTTATCTGTAGTCCTCGAAGATCTCAACTAATGTAATTTTTACAGGGTATTCTTATAGGCAGAATTGGAGGAGGGACTTTTGGAGACAAAACATCAAATAAAACAAGCATCTGAGGGAGGCGTTAGTTGGTTGCTACACTTCCCTTCCCGTGGTTCTAATACACTAATCCACGAATTCACGTCTGGGCCAGGACAAAGCCATTTGCAGATCAAAGGTTGAATCTCTCAGTAGTCTGACTCATTGATCTTACCATTATCATAGAAAACAAAAGGCTCAGCTGTCTCAAGCTCAAATGGTCAGGAAGTGTATCTAAATTAAACATTTAAGATAAAAATTTGTAATCTTTCACAAACCATCTACAAGCAGTCTAGAAGACATATCTAATGTGCTGCTCAGCATGCCCAGATCCTTTAAAACAGGTATTTCTGCACTACTATGGCCTCTTACAAACACGAATGCATTAATATGCATGTATTCAAATGATAGCTTCAATGCCTTGTGGTAATGTCAGTAGTGAAATGTTTGCGGAGTTGTATAATAGCATCTTCAAGACTGTTTCACAAATGACCACACACAGGAGAAAACAAGCATTGCATTATGCTGCAATATTAGTTGTGTATTTGTTCTAACCCTCAGGATAGAGACAAGGGAAGACCTCTCCACAGCAGAGATGCGCAGAAACCAAGAGCGAGCTACAATACGCTTTTATCCAAAAACATAACACTACACACAAGACAGATTAATAATGCTAATGAAGAAGACGAAAGAAAGAAAGAAAGAAAGAAAGAAAGAAGAAAGAAAGAAAGAAAGAAAAAGAAAGAAAGAAAGAAAGAACAAATCATGAGAACCATTGAAGGTACGAGAAGAAATCACAGCTGGATAAGGCAGCCAGCTCCGTGAGTCTGAATTTGCCTGAGAGCATTCTCTCCTCTACACATGTATACATCATCTTGAAGTCTTCTAAGAAGCAGCTCCCCTGCCATGAAGTTTCAGCGATGTGTCATACAAAGTGAAGCTCTGTGCTGCATCTCATATGCAGGCATTTTTGGGACTGCCCTTTTCAGCACTATGAACACACAGTCTTACTTCACCCTGGCATGGCCTTCTCTTTCTCTCTCTTACCGTTTCGCTCCTGGGCATTGCTCTGTCCGTTTACATATTAATGAGAAGCGAACAGCTATTTTCTTTTAATAATGAGGAGAGAGACATCCAATGGGAGCGAACAGGACAGCTGTGGCTATTTCTGGGAGGGTCAGAGGAGGCTGACTTTTTCATCCTATAGCAGCCAATCGGTAACAAGATGAGATTATTAACATGCTCCGTATTCAGTTTAGGGACGTCCTTTGGTCAACTGGAGCAGGGCTGAATAAATGTTTGAGTGTATTATAATGA